>OZ024904.1:54403186-54692577 GCA_964017125.1 Flabesymbios commensalis | reverse complement strand
CTACCGTATTATCCCTAATAAACGAGCGGGCGCGGCCCCACAGTTGGGGGAGGACGGATTTATTATGTGAACTGAAATCGTCAATTTTTTTAAATAATTTTCACGTTATTTGGTCACTGTAGCACGCAAATATAATCTCAGAAATAGGACAGTAGGCCATCAGTTTTGGAAATCATGATTATATGGGCCTGACCTGGTCAGGCAGTCCTGCATGTCTGCACATCCAGCAATGCTGGTCGACCATCGTCCGGGTAGACCCAGCATTAAATGAGCTTTTCTACAGCATCAACTCTGGGCCAGTTTCGTAGATGCTGGCCCATCATTGAACGAACATACTGCCAGCATCACTGTCATGCTGACATGAGCACGTGTCACTGCCTTCCAAGCGGGCATGGTTTGGTGACCTGGTGCTGGCTCAGTGTTGGGACAGCGATGTAGATGTTAGGCCGGCATTGACCCAACATTTGATTAGTGTCCCATAGTTGCTGTGTTGGTGACTATTTAAAACACGCGCCTCATGAATCAGCCTTGACCCATGAATTTATTTATGTCAGGTAGCTAGCTATCTGGCATTCACGTTCACAATTATTACTCTCACTTTAAACATGTTAAATGTTACAGCGCTGGCAGTTTTACTACATTTTTCACATGTAGCTCGACTGAGACATGTATGGGTTAATAGTAATATGTATAGTGGAAGTAATCATGGTAATAGGAACAATTTCATTGTAATAGTAATAGATCGTTAAAAAATGAAATAGGGGTATCTCGAAAACCCCCTCGACCCCCTCAACCCCCTCGACCCTCGACCCTCAACTTAATTAAAAAAAAAGTTTTTGTTTGTTTATATAATTATAACTTTTGTATAATAATACCATTCGGGAAACTTATATAGGCCAACTGTGATGCTAACCTAGCTATCAAGTGATGTTGGCTGACCGTCTGCTACGCTGGTCCAGCATTCACCCGACGTTGGTTTAATGTCTCTTGTTTACTGGGTGGCCATGGATTGGCGCGATAATACACAATAAAACTCTAGTTTTATGAATACACATAGACCTACAGCTGGCCAAACACATTTTAATGTTGGGTCACTGCTTACGACGCTTTCCTAACTTTATAAGCATGAAATTGAATGCCTCTTGTTTTTTGTGTGCGTAAAAAAACACTTGCCAGTCATATCACCCGCATATCACTCGTCAGCTTCATTCAGTCACACGCATTGGCACCGGTATCGCAAGCGGTGGGCCAGCGTTACAGACGTTGGGCCAGCCTGAATCCAACATTGGTTCAATGCTTCGTGCTTGCTGTGCTTAGCTATCATTGGACTGGAACAATGTTGGGCCAGCGTTAATGTAAGACATTGGTGGGACTCAGATGGCAATCTATAAGCCTCATCAAGTGCTGCATAATTATATTGCGTATCGTGCCTCTCTTAAAATATACATGAGGCGTTCAGCCAATGTTAGGCCAGCGTCGCAGACGGTGAGCCTGATATTGACCTGATATTGTTTCCCGAATTTTATAAATAGACTATAAAAGAAAAATAGTCGAGGGTCGTGGGTCGAGGGGGTTTTCGAGATATCCATGAAATAGTAATACTAGGTTACAGATGGTCAAGTAATATATAATAACAAATATAGTGTATAATACACCATACAAATGTGTGTAATTTAATACGTTGTGCAGTGGTGCCACATATTGATGGGAGTTGGAACTACTATTCGCTGAGTAAATTATCATATAAAACAAGAGAGAATAATACCCCTTTAACCGCTCAATATACAATAGCATTTTTGTAGGTTTGATAGTTTTGGCCATATCTTTGTAATATTTATTTTTGAAACGGAAATTAACCACTAAAGCCGCAGATACAGGCATGTAAGTCATCTTATTAAAAACTATAACAGGAGTTCCCGAGGCCCAGCTTCAGTCTGTAGTGCCATAGACAAAAAATCGGCTTAATATTTTCTAAAGTAAAACATAGGCCCTAACAGTATTTTCCTCATAGGCCACAATCCTAAATGTTCAGGATATAATCAAATATTGTTCAGTACTTCATTAGTAAAATCTCTGATATAATAAGGAAAGAACCAAGGAGACAATTTAAAATATACCTTCAACGTGTATTCCTTCCACCACCATCGCCGGTGCTGGCCAAATATTCATTCAATACTTGCCTACGATGTAACGCATACTGAGGATGTAGGCCTACCCACCAAATTCCAGTTCAAGGTTAGGCCAGAGTCATAGACCATTGCTGGATCAATGCCGGTCAATAGTCTACGACGCCGGCCCAAGTCTAATCCATCATTGGGTCTGCTGTATACTTCGCGCAAACACGTGGCATTCACCCAATGCTGTTTAAATGTTGACCCATAGTCTTCGACGCTGGCCCGACATTGAAACAGCATTGGGTGATTGTACCATGTTTTCTGACCGCTGCATGCTGGTGACTATGCGGGTGACACTTTACCATCTCGGCGCCAGAAACAACAGATAACACGATACATTGGCCCAATGCTGATGTAATGCTGGGCCACTATCTGGGACGCTGGGCCAACATTATTCCAACCAAAACTCTTTAAGCTCTAATCACTATATTTAATCGTGAAGGTATATTTTCTGAACACTTTTCAAAGATGAAAATCCTTAACCAAGGTACATCAAACGTTATATTGCACATGTTCATAAGGACTGGTGTACAGAAATGTCAACCGCTTCTCACACACAGCACCCCTCAATCCCCTAAATAGGACACACTCAGGCAAAATAAACTTAATAGGCTACTGGCCTACGGCCGGGCCTAAATAGAGATTAAACTGTCTTTAAAATGTCAAATACAAATTCTAGGCACAGGACGGGAGGAGGTACCCAGCAAACACAAAAAAAAAGATCCAATGCTGGGTAAGGTTCATGTTGGACCATTGTCGTGGTACCGATTATTTTGACGTAGGCCTATCAATTAGCAAAATTTGACATCTTTTTAAAATATGAACCAATGAATGTGCTCCACTATGTGTCAGGAGTGCAACAATTTACACCTATAGGGGAGAACACCCTTAAGCGCACCCCCTAACTAAAAAGGGGGGAATATCTTTATAACATGATTGACACAACATGACCACATTGGCAGTTGGTCCGGATTCTGATAAAATATAATTCCTATTTTTTTCTGTATGATAAAGCCATTTCTACTCATTTTATTTGAAAAAAACACTTTTTCAGCAAAGGGGGCGCTTTGGGTGCACTGTGCACAAAGCGCACCCCCAGTGTTCTTAAAGGGCACCCCCTAATGTTCGGTGGTTGTTATACGTCCTAAAGCGCACCTCCTGTACCGATACATGTAGGGACAATATAAAATTATATTTTAGTTAGATTATGAATAAACATAACCAAAATAATATTTTTGTCAATTTTTTACCCTAAATTTCCATGAAATATAATAAAGTATATATAGGCCCAGTTTATTCATTTTGACGGAAAGTAGCCAGACACAACTGGCTGGCTGTGACTAGTCATTGACATGGACAGGGCGGTGCGCTTTAGGACAAGCTCATATCCTAAAAGAGACAGATGCTCCCAAAGCGCACCAGGGGGGTGCGCTTTGGCAGCAAGTTGGGGGTGCGCTTTGAGCACACTGGACATTATTTATTAAAATGATTTTTGAATCGCAGTGTTGACTCACGTTGACTGATTGTTAGCTCTAGCTAATCAAGAAAAGGCCAATCTACATTGTGTTTTTTCAATTTTTTCGTTATCTATAATACTCTTTAAGTAATCACACAATATCTACACTCACAAAATTATAAGAAAAAGAGTGATTTCAACTGTTATTCTCTTGCGTCCTTCTCGCGTGTGTAGCGTCCTTGCTATTAAGTGCCCAAGTTCAAGGACACACTACTTTATTATCTTCTCCAATTATGATGTCGATATGACGTCACTTTCACAGAAATATTAAGAAAAAAGCTAAAAGGTGCGCTTAGGGAACAGGGTGCGCTTTAGGGTGTTCTCCCCTACTTCAATGTTGCTCATAATGTTCAAAATGAATGATTATACTGTTTATTGAAAAATACGTCGTTCTTTGTGTTAGCATTTGAGGCATTATTATCATGATATTTAATTTAAAAAAACATAGACATCGTAATTCCGCTATTAGTCACCTTGTGTATGTGACGTAATTTATAATTGCATTATTCCCACTAACGTAGGGTGACGTATAGTCGTGGGTTGCTTAAAGTCGCCATGGTGAAAATGATCACTCACTCCTAAGCAATTATGTGACGATATTAACAATCTGGCCGTGTCATCTTCCACCTGTGAATATGCTCTTCAATTCTGTAAGATTAATTAGTGCTCAAAGTGATTTAGGGGTGTCAATTGCATATCTTTCTGCCACAGCCCCAATAGCGCGTTGCTTGAATCTTTAAATGTGTTTGTACCACCTCTTCTCCATTTAGAATATTAGGCTGCTTGAGCCGCGTATTGAAATTATTTTATTACAAAATGGCGACCATGGATCCCAGAAACACGTTTCCATAAGAAAATTGGAGGGGAACATTCCATTTATCATAAAACGAATCACTTTATATTGGTGGCGACATTTGGGCTCCTAAAATCGACCATTTGGCGAACTTTTGCCATCCCCTTTTTCCAAATGTACGTATTGTCGCCAGAAAAAAGAAGGGTGTCCAATGGTCGTGAAATGAGTGACGACTTTTTGCCTCCCAAGTCTCAGACATATAGAAAAACGTTCGAGTACTATACCGATTTAATATTGGCCCACTGTCTGCGACGCCGGCCCAACATTAAAACAACATTGGTCATTATGGGCATGTAGGACCCTATATGATTGAGCAATTTGGTGTATCAGGTAGGCTCCTATTAAGGCAACCTCAGGTAAAATATCATTGGGAACGTCAAATATCATGTTTTCTAGAAAAAAATAACAAACCATTAGTTAGTATTAAAATAATTATATGGTTTCCTCAGGGTGCTTTAATAAAGGTTGCCATATTAAAGCAGGCTGCCTTAATACCTAGTATAAAAACAGACGTAGGGCTACCTGTATCATATCTATATAATAATAGGAGGATATAGAGAAAGAGGAGCATGAAGGAAATTAGAGAAACATGGAAAAGGGGAAGGGGAGAAGTGAATTAAAGAGAAAGACAGGAGAAGGAGGACTAAAAAGAATAGGAGGATATGGAGAACGGGGAGCACGAAGGAAATAAGAAGAACATGGGGGAGAAGTGATGAAGAGAGAGAGAGAGGGAGAGAGGGAGGGAGAGAGGGAGGGAGAGAGGGAGGGAGAGAGGGAGGGAGAGAGGGAGGGGGAGGGGGAGAAAGAGGTGGAGGGAGGGAGGGAGAGGGGGATGAAAAGGGGGAGGGGAGGGGGAGGGGGAGGGGGAGGGGGAGGGGGAGAGGGAGAGGGAGAGAGAGAGGGGGGAAGGGAGAGAGAGGGAAAGGGGGACACAGGGAGGGAGGGGGGAGAGAGGGAGGCTCAGAGAGAGGGAGGGAGAAATATTAGAGAGAAGGAATGAAGTAGTGCGCATGTTAAATAGAGTAAGGAGGAGGAATATGACGGGAAAGAAGAACAAAAGAGAGAGATGATGAAGGTGAATGGAAAAAGGAAGACGAAGAAAAGAAAAAAGAAGAGAAGAAAGATAATGTGGTGAAAGAGGTGAAAGTAAAAGAGGATGATATGTAATGTAAAGAAATAGAAAAGGAAGATTCAAGAAGGAAGAGGAAAAGGAGGGGATACATGAAGGAGCAGAAAGAGAGGAAGATGAGGAGAAGGGGAAAGGAGGAGGAATAAAGGAGGAGAAAGCGAAGGAACAGGTGATGAAGCAAAAGGAAGAAAAGACAGAGAGAAATAGAGGGAAGGAAGAAGAGAAGAAAGAAGACAAGGAAGGAAGAACTTGAAGTGGAAAGAAAAGGAAGAGAAAAAGGAGCGAGACGGAAATACGAGGAAGATGGGGGAGAATTGAGACGGATAAATATTAGGGAGAATGAATGAAAAAGAGCAAATGGTAACGAGGGTAAGAAAGAGGAAAAGGAGGGGAGGGAAGAAGGACGAAGAAAAAGAGAGAGAGAGGGGAAGACGAAGAGTGAGGAGGAGACGGAAGAGGAGAACAAAGAAGTCGGGGAAAAGAGAGGAGGAAGAGAAGTGGATGAGAGAGAATGGAAAAGGGAAGACTAAGAGAAGAAGAAAGAGGAGACGAAAGAGGAAGTGGTGAAGAAGGAGACAGGAAAGAATATAAAAAAGGAAGATTGGAGAAGGAGGAGAGAATGAATAAATGAGCAGGAAAAGATTACAGAGAAAGATGAGGAGAAGGAAGAAGAAGAATAGAAGGAAGAGAAGATACAAAGAAGAGAAAGGAAAAAGTTGAAAGAGAAAGAGGGTGAAAAGAGAAAAAAGAGGAAGAGGAAGTGTTGAAGGAGGAGTCAAAAAGAAAATAGAAAGGGAAGATTAGAGAAAGAGGAGGAAAAGGTGGGGATGAATAAATGAGCACAAAGGGAGAAAGATGAGGAGAATGAAGAATAGAATGAGAAGATAGAGAAGAGAAGAGGAAGGAAATGAAATGAATCGGGCTTTGGGGCCACCTTTGTGCACATATAGGCTAAACTGGGCCAGGATAACCTCCTGAGGATGGTGAGAAGAGGAAGGAAGAGGTTGAAAGAGAAAGAGGATGAAAAGAGAAAAAGGGGAAGGGAGAATTAGGGAGGGGGGTAAGAGGGGAATTAGGAGGATGAGAAATTTGAAGAGGAGGAGTTTGGCTCCTTATGCTCCTGTTACTCTCCCTCCTTCTTAACCTAATCTAACTTCAGAGAGAGAAGGAGGAGGAAAATGGTGACGAGAAGGACGCCTCCTGTCTCCTCCTCTTGCTTCTTCTCCCCCTCCTATTCCTCCTTACCAACCACTCTTCGTTTCCCGCCCATCCTCTTCTCCTTTTACTCATCCTCTTCCTCATCCTTCAGCACCCTCTCACACTATTATTTATTTATTCACCAAACACCCCTCCTCCATCTTTTCATCCTCTTCTTCCTTCTTCTCCTTTCTCCCTCTTGTATCTGCCCTCTTTATGCTCTTTATTTGTCTTAACACTTAATTATCTTCCTTCTCCTTTACCTTTCCTCTTCCTTCTTCACCTTTTGTTATTTTGATTTCGTCTTCCTCCTCCTTCTACTCCACTTCCTTTCATCTTATTCTTCCTTGTATACATTTTTCTCCTTCTTTTCTTTTTCCTCTTTCTTCATCTTCGTCCCTTCCTCTGACTCACAGGCCCACATTCCCTCAGCCTCGACAGGCGACGTTGTTTGTGTAAAACTTAAAAACATGGAGGGCATTTTAGGTTTTGGCAGCGTAAAATAACGATGAACGGATCAACACCCTTCTCTGTCGCTGCACCCACACTGGAACTCTCTTCCTTCTTCCTTCTTATATACGGAATACGGCGTTCGCTCATCGTGATTGGCTCTATCACTGAAGTTAAGCGACGTCGCGCCCGGTTCATAATTGGATGGGTGACCGCTTGGTGACTGCCAGGTGCTGTATACACTCGTGGGGCTCAGAGAACCACGTAAATCAGATGGCTCGTCTGACTGCCCTAGAGTTGGACGTAAAAGAACCTCAATGGACGTAGGCGCAGTTTCCATCCAGCGAGACCCCAGAAAATCCACAATGTGTGAGTACTTGGCACATAAGGCGAATTTGCTTGGAAGGAAAATAGCTTGATGCGCCTCAATGGCAGCTCAGCTGTATATCTCCCAGGAGACTGAGTTGGAATTTGAATGATAACAGGCCTTGCTAAGTTACTCTCGATGTACAGCGCTCTGAACAGCCGCCGGCTGGATACATGCGCTATATAAGATTTCATTCATTCATTCATTCATTCATTCATTCATTGTAATTAGGACTGCTCAAACCAAAACATCTTCATATAGGCCACTGACTGGTGATTGGCCTGTAAAATTTCTATCATGCGGGCGAGGGCGGGGGATTATGGTGGCCGGCTGCATGGCCTTTTGTTGAAATAAGATGCCGTTGCAATTTTGTATTTCATTCTTTAAATATTCGTGTATTTACTTAGCACGTTGAATAATTATGTCCTGCTGCAACCCAACTAAACAATTCACCCCTTTCGAATATGATATAATCGATATCGTCTCATATGATGAAATGTATACATTGCTGAGGTCATGGTGACAATAGGACACCCGTGTGTATGTTGGTGGCGGGATATTGCCTCCCTGGCGACATAAAGCCACCATATGTGACGACTATTTGCATCCGGATGCAAAAGTCCGTCATTTGAGGAGTAGCATTTCAAAAAATGTTTATTTGTATATTTTTTGGAAATTTTCTTCAAAAACAACACTGTTATTTTATTCTTGACATATTGAAGTTTCTATTGATGTAAACAGTTGACATGAAACGCCAACAGTTGTTTTTTAATAATATAAATTCCTAATGCGATTTTTGGAATTTTCCCGAACGTCACGACTTTAGGTGACCTTACGTTAGTACTTAACGTTTTACTACATGTAAGTGAGCTGTACATTTAGCATAATATATCACCATTACCTTAATGTTCTTATTTAAATTTGGAGATAAGAAGGGAGGGACAGAACTAATTACCATTTACTGATTTACACAATGATACATTTTATCCATAGAAAATGTCAGGAGTGCAACATTATTACATAAGTTAAGTTAGCAAACTGAAAATGTCGCTACGCAGCTATACATCATACTATAACCTCAAAATTGTGTATGTAGATACACACAGTTATTATCTAGCTGGGGAAAAAAGTTTTATAAGCAGTGAGACCGCATATTACATTTAAGGTGAATATTTCCTTGACATGTATGCCAGTTTTATAGGAAATTACTATAAAAATAAACTTTTTTTTGTGTGTGTCTGTTTGGATACATAATAATCAGCAATATGTTGCATGGCTATCCTTATTCTATCAAATAAACATACTTAGGAAACCATGTGTGGTAATTTTCTGCTATTTTACCTGGGATGTGAGTTTCAGAATATTTTAAATATTTTCGAGGTTTTATCTTGATAAAACATGAGATAAATAAAATTGGTCAGTTAGAACGTGTTTCCTTCATTAATTTCATATATTTCAGGATGTTGACAACATATTCCGACACAAATGAAACTGAAAATACCATTTTGAATTTTTACCCCTCCCGTCACGTTTTTAGCCATTTTTTCTGAAGTCACCCCACTGTCACCCGGCACTTCAAGCCACAGTGACCATGGCATCAGTAGGCTCAGATTCTACAGTAAATGCATTGGTTCCCGTCATCATGGTCATGTTGACATCTGTCATGCAGTCATGTCCACTGTCGTGGAAATGCCAAAGCCAAAAGGTGGTATAGGCCTACTTACTTTACAAGTGAGTAGTTACTGCTTTTTGGGCTTTCTCTCTCAGAAAGCAGCGTGATTGACAGTGACAGTCAATGGCAAATTTCCCCCAAACCATAACATAACAGTACTAGTCTACTTCAGTAGGCCTATACTATAGGCCTAGCTATACTATAGGCTATAGCATACCCAGGCCAGGCTATTGACAATGTAGGCCTAGACCCTAGTCTCTAAATATTTATGTATTAGACTACTTTTGAGTCCACATTTAGGGGCCTTATCAAAAAAATTTAAAAAAATCCAAGAAAAAGTCGGATTAATCAGATATCCCACCCGCCCACCCCCCCTATCCATTTTTTTTTTGGAAACATTCGGAAACATGAAAATAACACAAAAAAACACAAAATTTCCCCAAAAGAATAAAAATCCGAGTTGGGGCTTGAACCACCCACCCACTTAGAGTTGGGGCTTGAACCACCCACCCACTTCCGAGTTTTTCTCGGATTTTTGGACAAAAGAAAACTCTTTAAGTCTACCCGGTACCACAGTAACTGTTACACACTATTCAATTGTCAGTAAGCCTAGCTTAGGTATGTTACAGTTAGGCCCCTACAATCTGATAATATTATGAGGGATTCTATAATTTTAGGCACCAGTGATGATATTTTCCTTGATATATGAGATTGTCTGGATATTGTCAAAAATTTAAACACATGTCAACTTAGCTTTGTTTATTGACATAGCGTTGTCAGCAGAGCTTAATTTCACTTTTAAATGATTATTTTTATCAATTTAAATTTTTCTTACCGTTATGGAGAGACTAATTTACCGTTATGGAGAGACCAATTTATGTTACGGAGTAATCTTCAAACTTAAATTTCTCAGTGACCCTTCTACAAAAGTATACCATATTTAACAAGTAGTTGAACATGGTTATTATAATGTTGATCACTTAATTTAGAAAGAATCACTTTATGACAATAACCCTTAAATAATGAAATAAGAATTTCTCTCCGTTACGATTATTGTCGTTATGGAGAGTAATAATAACGAGCATTGTCTCTCCATAACGACAATTATTTCTGTTATGGAGTGACAATAAACAAATACTAAATATCGATGCTAACACAATTTGAAAGACAAAAAGAAAAGTTACTATTTCAACAAGTGTCACTTGTTGATTAAAATACCAAATTCATAAAGGTTTATAGCTATTTTTAAATGAGTAAAAGGGTAATTTGTGACTACTTTTTCTCTCCATAACGTTTTTATTTTTGTTATGGAGAGACAGAAAATACGTGTTATGGAGAGACGTTTTTTTTACTAAATCGTGCATAGCATCTATGTATTATGCTATACTATGATTATTTTTGTTTTTTTCAAATGAGGTTGTAGTAGGCTTGGAGGTTGTAGGGTGCTTGAAAGTTTAATTGCAGTATTTATGTGTAAAAAATCGCGTTACGGAGAGACGTTGAGTTAAAATACTCACCCAACGACTTGCACAAACCCTACATTATTTCTAAACAAAAACACATTTATTATACTTTTTTTTCACGATTCACTGCATGAAGGTCTCGCGCAACTCTTTGGCACCAGGCAAGTGATATTTTGGTCAGAAAAAGTATAGAAATTACCTGAAAACTATAAGCGTTACGGAGAGTCGCTGCAGCTTGGGACAGACATAAATTGCATAAAAAGTGGTAAAATAATAAAATTATTTTAAAAAACTTGTATATAATCTTATAGATAGTGTTGTGCACTAACATTATATCAGCAACAAATATAATATATAATACAGGAAGTCTAGAATAAATCGCCTGTTTATGTGGAATTTAGAATGTGGGACAAGGCTTTTTGGCGAAAATTGGCTAAATTTACACAATATTTCTTTCAAAAAACACATTTATGTTAGAATTTTTTGAGTTGTAAAATTGCTATGTTGTAACATAAAGGTCATTCATTGCATTTATGTAATCAAATTAAATCAAAATATTCAATAATAAATATTACAAGGTGCGGACAGTGCTGGTGCTTCAAATTATAGAATCCCTCTTATATGTTAATCATAGAGTAGACATCAAGATCTGGTAAAATTTGTGAGGTTTTAATTTTCGCGAAAGGACAAATTTGTGAATTAAAAAATCTCGCGAATATTATTAGGTCTAGACTATTATAATAGCCGTAGGCCTACTAAGGAAAAATAAAAATTTGTGAATTCTAAACTTCATAAAAAGTCCCAAAATCAGAAATTCGTGAAAATTTGAACACGCGAAAATTACCAGATCTAAGTAGGCTCTATATAGTACTATGCCCCAGGGAAAATTATTTATGTCACTGCGGACTGCAGAACTTTATTTTTCCACAATCAGCTTCAAGCAAAATAATAATTTCACTTTCTTAGGAAACAAATTTTGTATACAAAGTTGAATTCCTAATCAGGCCTATTATTGATATATGGAAGGTAAGGAAGTCCTGTGCGAAGCGACGCTTCACAAATTAAGGCCATTTGATAATGCCGAGTGAAACGATGATTACAATTTTTTAATTTTTGTCCTTCAGACAATTAATTATTTCACAAAAATTCAGCCTGAACATATTTATTTTAAAAATACTCAGCAACTCCCCACACCCCCCCCCCCGCCCTGGAAAATAAATGGTAGCCCCCTTACATATATAGAAGAAGCCTACACATCTTAGTCCTATAGATATGATCAAATTAAAATGAACCACATGTTTTTTTTTGATTTTTTTTTTTAATGATAACATGAGATATACTCATAACATATTATCATATAGACAATATGCATGTGCCTGTATGAATCTAGGCGGGCCTAATATTACTATTAGCAGAAATGCATTATAGTCAGGAAAAAGTTAGTAATTGACCAGAACTTTTAATACGACTACACAATTCCAAAAACTACAGGGCCCTGCGACCCCCATTTCTTCAGACCATTAATTCGCTACCGATTCCTGCCCACTTTGTGTCTGATTCATTTCAAGTTTCAATTTTGTCATAAAATATCAGGAATTTTGTTTTTTAAATTTATGGTAAGACTGCTAGATCTAAAATGACAAATCTTAATGAAATAAGTTCATATCCCAACATTTAAATAATGCAGACAGAACATAATTTCATATCATTTTTCCCGTTTTGATACCCACATTACACGGTAGGAGACATAATATAAGAAAGCATCCATTTGTATTTTAGAGAGGGGCCAGGAGTATTTAGGCCCTATATAAATGAAATAAGGCTAGGAAAAAATAATTGTGTGTCTTGGAACTGAAGGTATGGGGTGATGAGTACTTTAACAAGTACACAAAATTCCAGTTCTTGTGTAGCCTATCTATATAGCTTTTGAGACAAAATCTGTTTCATTTTTTGAATAATTAATTGAAACAATTCTCAATAAAAAAAAAGGTATGCTTTGTGATTTCATCTTGAGGTATGGCTTCACTATATGATATTATTGACATTTAGCCTACATTTAGGTCTATACTGGAATAAAACAGCCATTACAAATTTGTGATGGATGTTTTATTCCAGTATTAAGAGCGAAAAAATGTAAACAAAAATCACTTGAATCTTTTGTTGTCTTTTTAATGTTGGTTAGAGAAAACTCACTTTATACTTTATATAAAATACTGAAGTCCCTCCTCAAAATCAAATGATAAGCCCTAGGCTAAGTGCCTTTTCCCATGTCAAATTGAGAATGTTTTTTCACAAACCATCCCCAGTTGAACCCTATTTCAAGATGTAGACCCTGAAATATTAATTTGCGAACTTTAGGCTTCATCTTTGTTCTCATACTAAACACATCTTGCTCATTTCAAAGGCCTTGATCATTTAGTCATTAGCAAAAATTATTGAAATAAACTATTTCAACCACTGACAAGATAGGCTATTTATTTTGCTATATTAAAAATAATAAATAGCCTGTCTATCTTGCTGATCTCTTCAGTTACAAGTATAAAATCTGGCATGATTCAGATTGAGATATATATCAGCAATTGTATGTGCATGTACATGTAAGCCTAGGCCTATACTAGTCTATTCAATTTTGTTGACCCCCCACCCAAAAAAAAAAAATATATCAGAAAAAATATCATGTGTTTCATAATTTGTCAAGGTGAAGGCTAAAATTATGTACTTGTAGGCCTAATATTGTCTGATAAATAACATAAAACTCCCTAAATCCATACACAGTATCAAAAAGTATAATTTAACTTATGTTTCAACACATTATCTACAGAAAAAAATCCCTTTTAAAAAAAACCCATTTAACTTTAAGTGCAGACTTCATCTAAAAAGAAAGTAGGCCTACATACCATGCCATAATGTAGGCTTAGTCCAAAAAAAGATCTGTCACCAACACTTTTTTGTCTAAGATCTGACACCTGGAAGGTTTAAAGCCATATTGCTTATTTCACTGAAATCCTATGCATAGAACGAGATCTCTGTAGGCCTACCTATGCATTAAGAATATGCATAGGCCTTAAATAAACACAATCAATATACCTGAATGGTAAGAAGTTTTGAAAAATGCTAATTATTTTACAATTTCAGCCTACTATGGACCTATATAATATTCATATTTTTTGTCACATTGGTCTACATGTATAAGAAGCACTATTTAGTGCCAGAAAATACTATTTCTTGCCAGAAAACATTATCTTGTGGTGATTAAATATTATTTTGTGCAATAAATCGGGTGAAATATAATTTCATGCTAGTGCCCTACTAAATAGCATAAATTACCAAGAGACTAATGGCAGTTCATAGATGCTATAGTGCAAACATTAATTTTTTTTAGACCAGAAATTGATGAACTATTATTTTTTAAGCGTTTCGTGCCCGCGAAATACTATTACGTGCCAAATAAAATATAGACTCTATTTATTCTCCATCTAGTTCATAATAGTGTTCATAATTTTTTTTATGGCCAGAAATTGATAAAATATTATTTTTCAAGCGTTTCGGCCTCGTGAAATACTATTATGTCTAGACCTACGTGCCAAATAAAATAACAAAATATATTTATTCTTCACCTAGTTGTAGTAGGTTTATAAGTAGGTCTTCAGATTTTTTACGTTTTCAATAATTTTATGGTAGACCCCTGGCCTAGATATTTATATTCTATTTTTTTTAGTATTACACACAAATGGGACAGTGGACCCATATAATAGGTCTATGTCAGTGACATTCTTTAATTTTCACTTATTAATATTTAGGCCTATGAAGCCTATATACTAGGCCTATATTATAGGCCTAAGGCTAAGTAGGCTAGTAGACCCTAAACGAGTAGGCCACGTATAGCCCCTGGCCTGGGCCTAGCCATATGCATATCTTTATTTTGGAGTATCAGACTTGGTTGAAAAATTGAGGCTGTCGTCTGTGCATGTGCATTACATGCTAGACTACCAACCCTGCCAACACACAACACTGAGATTGTTGTGTGTTGCATGGAATGTGAGAGTCACACTCACAGCGAGTATGACTGACACTGTGACCAGGTCGGGGCCACTGATGTTGAGCAGTCTGGGAATATGTGTCATAATAATACAAATATAGTCTTTAATAAGGTTAAATTGACTGTTAGGCTAACTCAAAAAGTTTCATTGCAGTTGAATAGAGCAACCAGAACCGGTTCGTCCGGGTTGGCCTGTCAACATGCAGCACTGTGCAGTGTGTGTCATGGCGTCTACCGAGATCGGAATTTTTTTTAGATGACAGTGCAATACAAAAGTGACGACCTAATCGAGTTATTGTCATGTCAGTTGAAAATAATTTGACAGATTTAAAGCCAGATAATTTATGTTAAAAAAGCAGCTGCGATTAAGATATATTATACTTTTAAATGCATGAAAAACACAGGAAGAGTGTGCGACCATCGATCAGCTGTCACACAAACTCACTGAAACATGTACGATTTCTGCAGACCGCTCAGAGTCAAGTCTCCGGCATGTGACGTCACATGCTCGTCCAACTGCCTGGCTGCGAGATCCCCGCCGCTCTGGATATTTCGGCAAATCCGCCACTTCTTTAGCTAATAACTATTTTTTTATGTCTGTTGGGATATTTTTTTGCCGGGAATCGTATTTAAATCAGATAGCTTTGCACAATACCGTAATTTGATACCTGAAGCGACTACAGTCCTTTAAGTGTTTTATTTGTTGTTGGAAAAATGCCCCCTTTTGAAATAATAATGGGTCACATGCCCCATCGTCTAAGGCCAATGCCCCCCCCCCTCCGGAAAATATCATGGGCCCCTTGGCCCCCTTTTTCCAATTTATAAATCGGGCGTTGAATATGTAATTGACAAATCTCATAGCCTACATATAATTTTAACTATTTATATTGCCGTATATTAACCGTCTGCGTCCCTATGTTTGGGCTATATTCAAGTTAAACTGAACGTAGATTTTAACCTAAGTCTATACTAAAAACACAAATAGTAGGCCTAATTTATGTTCTTGTAGGCCTATTATGGACCCTATATCGATGGAAGCTGATATTCAACATCACATTGTAATAAAGGCCTAAATATCACGCTAATAGGGATCTAATTAGAAGTTACTAAAATGTGTGGTACCAAAGCCATAACTTTATTTTGAATTGAATTTACAAATAGTAATATTATTAATAAATGATGTTCCTTTAATGCTGGGTAAACGATGTAGAGGGCGGCACAACACTAAACTAAATATCCAGTTATCCCTGGTTTAATGCTAGTCCACCGTCTGCACTGCTGGCGCAACATTAAACTAACATTAAGTCGATGTAGCTTCTATGGAAAGTATAGCGTATATAGCCAGTGTAATATATTATGAGATTATGCTTTGTACGCATCGCGTTGACTACTACAGTGAGGCAATAGCGCTGGAGTACAATCACACGTGTCTTGCCATAGAGTTAACTTTATTTGGTCTGGCTGAAATTCGAAACTTTTGAGTGTTGATCCACTGTTCGCCGTATCGTATTTGCTGGGATGCACCTAAAAGTATGCATACTTTAGAAGTGGATATATATGTAGGCCCCATATTAAAAACATGTCTCGAAGTAATAATATGTAGGGCTATGAAGTGTCTGTAAAGCAGCTGGGCCAATAGTGTTTTTTTTAATGACACAGCATCATAGTTGAATTCACGTATCCCATTCATTGATTGTTTTCTACCAATTACTGGCCAACCGTCAATGATTAAGACGAGGACCAGCCGTGCATGTGGATTATAAAACTTTAAAATATATTTTTCATTATTTGCAATAAATGAAAATCAAAGTGGAACAGGGAACACTATTATGGCAGAACCAGAGTGAAAACATACCTGTCAATTATCACAGGTAAGGGATAGCAATGACATGACCAATATATATGAGTATTTCCAGAATTTCAGGGACATAGCAAGTCCCCAGTAGTTATATTTGCTCCAGTGTGTAAACTTTTATTTTATCCGACATATTTTATGACATGGACACTTAGTAACAATAATTTCGTAGGTTTGACCCTTTAAAATGATGTTCCCTTTATTTGTAAGTCCTGTCATATTGACCAAATCCTACAGTCTTCATATGAAAATAAATGTCCCAGGACGTGGTATCAACACATTATATCCTTTTGTGACCTGATTAGTTAACACAGAACATTTATTCAATAATGTAGATGAACCTTAGTTGGGAAACAACAATATAAAAAAATATGGCGAGGGGGGTAATTATGCAAATTAGGTTAATGCTGTCACGTAGTATGTCCCTCAATATAATGGTCACCTACATGACACATGTTTCTATTCAATCGTTGCAATGCATACTAAATTAAAAAAAATCATATACTGACGTTTTTTCACCATTTTCATACACACTTCAAGTTTCAATGGAGGGGAAGCAGATTCAAAACTTTGGTAAGTATTTAAAATACGATTTGCTTTGCAAAACTTCAAAATATTTTTATTCCTTGTCATTTACATGACGTCCGTCACTTCGTCGTATTCATGTCAAACAGTAACATATAAACACAGAACATTCTGAGGAATCATCCCTCCATGCTTGAAAAAAATGGGCGATATTATCAAGATTTTACTGGGCCAGCAGGACTTAATACACTAATTTAATCACATACGTGACAGTCACCTACATGCCACCACGTGACAAATGATCGTCATGTATGTGACATGATCCGTCATGTATGTGACATTATCGTCATGTATGTGACATGGTCGTCATGTAAGTGACATATTATTAATATAAGTTGATTCTACTAATGTTAAAATCTATTAATGCCTGGAATTTCAGATTGTAAATAATCTCAGTAAGTTTTATATCTACCTTGTTGAAGTTTGCTTAATATCTACCAGCAATGTCAAGGTTTTTCAGTTGACCGTCATGTAGGTGACATAAAACGTCATGTATGTGACATGGTCGTCACGTATGTGACATATTATGAATATAAGTTGATCCTACTAATGATAAAATCCATTCATGCCTGGAATTTCAGATTTTAAATAATCTAAGTAAGGTTTATATCTACCTTGTTGAAGTTTGCCTAATATCTACCAGCAATGTCAAGGTTTCTCAGTTGACCGTCATGTAGGTGACAACACTGTTATGTGGATATTTATAGCTGTCATGTAGGATATTACAGTTATTTAGTAATCTTGAATTTTCTATATTGGGCATGATCACAATAAACATATTAGTTAGGCATAGCGCTTGGTTTGCTTCTGAACAATTTCGACCCATATGCAATACAGCCATAATCCATTTTGGATATGATGTGTGTCTGGTATATCCTCAGTACGGTTGTCCAGTCACCAGCCCAATCCCTGCCAGATATAATGCGCATCTGTTGTAATGTGCCTTCCTGCAGTTATATTTTATATATTTTATATGTGGAATTAAATTCAGCTTCCTGTCAAAGAAAACACCAATGAATGTGGACAATATGAAGCTGTTGTCCATAGCGTTTCAGACTAGACTCAGGTTGTAAGCCATTTTTGTTGCCAAAATGCACACACAACGTTCTTGTGGGAGAAAATTTAAAGCCATTCTCGTCCGCACAAGTTACCAACTTGTCCAGGAAATCCTGCAGGCGTCGTTCGGTAATTGCCATGGTGCTGGACTGGCAATAAACAGCCAAGTCATCAACATATAAAGATTTCTCAATGCCTTCCGACAGAGCGTCAATCATGCTGTTCATCTTGCTGGTGAATGAAGTTGGTGAAATAATACTCTCTTGTGGGACACCGCTCCTGATATAGTCACCAGCCTGACCACATGCATTCTCATTCATCAGATCTACTATCCTTCCACTAGCGTCAGCTAGTGGCTCTGATTGATTGCACTGTAAAATGTGTTCTGTAGACGTATTCATGAATTTGACCTGATTTTGTATCTGGCCAATAAGGCAATACCTGACTAAAATGGTGTCATTGACATTCTAAACCACATGGTCAGGCCAAGGAATACATGTAGCCAGACACGTGACTATTTTTATACATTACTACATCTAAAATGTTATATTTGGTGTTAAACTTGGCTGACATCTTGTGAATATTTAGGCCTGACAGTATGTGCTCCTGTCAGTATTGTTTGATGAGATATAAGCCTACATCTGTACATGTATCGTGTGTACTGACTATCCTACTAGTATAGTTTCATTATATAAGTTAATATACACATGATCAATGTTGATTTTATGTTGGGCCAGCGTCGTAGACAATTGAAATACATCAATCCAGCCTTGTCAATCTTACAGCGTAAACATGATAGGTCTACACTGGTCCAATGTGTTCTTAATGTTGGGACTGCGTCGCAAACGATGGTCATGCTGACTGAGACTGCACACCAGTAAGAACAATGACCCAGCGCTGGGTTCATGTTAATCCACAATATGAGATGCTGTCCCAACATTAAACAGAGAGTGGTTGTTAACTTTACATTGGACATTCTGCTGGTATCTTGGTCTTACACAAAAGCAAGCCTACAACAACACAAGTAAAAGACACACATCCAATGTTGCCTTTATGCTGGGCCGTCATTCTATAGAATGGACCAACTATAATACAACACAGGTTGCATGTACTGGTCATAATAATACTAAGCATATAATGACAACCTTAGCCAAGTATAGAGGAGACATAATTATATAAATTTGCCTCTCATAGGTGCAAGGACTCCTCGAACTTGTTTTAGGGTCAGGTGTGGGTCACGGTACACCTGATTTTGAGGCCCTATCAGAACGCAGCAATTACGTAGAGAATATCAAAGCACTGTAGCAGGGCCACCTAGCTATGCTTGTGTGGCCCTGAGAAGGAGGCTGGACCAAATGGTATTCTGTGTTTTCTGGAAACCACTTTGATATTTAGTAATAATATTGTTGTCTTGCAAGAACCATGTAAGGCGATGATTAATCATGCGCTCCATGATTTTGCAAAGACAACTTGATAGTGCAATTGGACTGTAATTATTGGAATTTGTTTGTTCTTTTTCGAGTTTAGGAACAGGGATTACTGTCGCTTTCCTCCATCCATCTAGGAAATCTTGAGATTGTTACAGATTAATTAAGAGTAGCGTAGAAGCAACAACTAGATTGATATATCTGGCAAGTGTTTCAGGAACTGGTAATGAGTGAATGTCATCAGGATTAGTTGCCTCAGCGATAGATTTGACAAGATCTCGTTTCGAAAAGCAACATCGAACTTTTCATCATCTTTTCTTCTCCCAGTCCCTAGTCCATCTAAATTGTTTTTTGATAATGTGCTGGTGATGACTTAGCACCAAAAATGATGTTGCCAGTGCGTCAACAATCTTTTTATTGTACCGCAGTCAGTGACAAGGTACTTTCCTCTTGCCACTGATCTTCCGTATCATTCGCCATGTTTGTTTGACTGATGTGTTTGAGTTTAATTTGGAGACATACTCTCTAGGATCGACACTTGGCCTCACTAATAGTGCGCCGAGCCTTAGCGTAATCTATTGCCTTTTTACAATTATCCTCAAATTGAGAGATTGTTAGGCTCTCCCAACAAGACTCTTGGAAGACCCCCAATCTGACCTGTGCAACTTCAATGTTGTACTCTCTTCAGCGACATAGTTGCTCTGTAGCTCTGTAGACACAGTTGCTCTGTAGCAGTAGGCCCTATCGGAAAATTATCACAGCTACATATAATTCAGATCATCATTGACCATCCAAGTGTAATTCAAATATATATAATATTTTTATCATACTTTATTATATTATGCACTGTTTAATATCACGTAGTGTTCATTTTGAGGTCGCATAAGTCTACACAATAATTATCTAACTATCAATATATATCGGGGTCACACAAGGATAGGTCAATTGATGATGCAGATCAAAACGCAGGATGTAAGTAGGTTATTGAATCATCATTCAAAATGCACAGGTTTTCGTCCGAAAGGAAGTCTTCAATTATTCTACTGGGTGGGTTCATGTCCCTACCGTCCTATTTTTTATGGTGTCCGTTAAAGTCACCCAGTTTCATGAAGGGTTTAGGTATTTGTTTTACCAATTGCTCAGTTCTTCGACATCTACTGGGCGGTTAGGTGGTAAATAATCGGAGCATTATAGTCATGGCCCTGAGACACTTCATGTTAACTGCCACAGCCTGTCAGTTAGTGTTTAACGTGATATGTTTGTGTGGTGTTCCATCTTAGTAAGAATGGAGATCTAAACACACATTTTCCAAATTCTGGATCCGCCCTTGATTACCAAAGTTGAAGATAAGTAATGCAGGGGGCGGATCCATAATTTGAAAATGTGTGTGTAAGGGGAGGGGGGGGGGGTAGGTCGATGGAAATTTCGCTGGCCTCCCAGCCAAATCTGAGTGAAGTTTTCTATTGTCAAATAATGATTTTTTGGCAATTTATAAATAAAATGTCCAAAGTGATGTTTGGACATTTTATTTTATAAAAAAAAGGGCAGAACCCCCCTGACCCACGGGCTATGTGATTGACCAGAATTACATAACGTGATGTATTTAAAAAAACATTTCATCAAGTTTGGTACTACGTGACACGATGTCACCTACATGTTCTCTTATTTTTCACTACATGACGCAATGTCACCAACGTGATTTGCTAATTAATTAGCATGCCTAATTAGCATAAGAAAATAAAAAAAATTAGCTCTGCCTCGTCTATCAACACATTGCCCAAGTATCTCTCTGCCATATACATTGAAGAAAATCCGGTATTTTATCCCTTTGATTCAAACTAATATTTCTTGTGAAATGTCCCTGTAATTCTGGAAATACTCATATATTATGCACATTTAATATGTTGTGCAGAATAACATATGAAATTTTTGGGCAGCGCCCCTGTCGGTGAACCAATATTAAATCCACAGGTAGGGGGGGGGGGACGGGCAAAGCGAGACTTTGGGCAAAGTGGGACACTGAACTTATAATGACGTCACAATTAAAATTAGCGCGTGCAGACAAAAAACTTAGTGCCACTTGATGACGACATCTGCAATACATTAAAAGCACAACCCTAGTATGGTGTAACGACAAACAAGGTATGTGGCATATAAAATGTCTATTTTCGTCACTATATTTATCAAAAATTACTTTCGGTAATGGTTAAACGTGTCAGCTATGTACTATAATAATTCGTCAGAAACTTGTTTTATATTAACCAAGATCCTTTCCCCGAGTTTTCAGCAATTTTTTAAAGGTTGGTCCACTTAGCCCTGTCAACTGGAGCCATGTGGATTTCTTTCTACCTTGTGGGCAAAGTGAGACAGGGTAAAGCGGGACATAGCCCACTTTGCCCAAGCATAGTCTCACTTTGCCCTTTGTTATCTTTTTGTATATATTTCAAATGAAAAGCTTTCATTATTATTTACTATAGTAGATTTCTGCGTAATATATATATTTCAAATGAAAAACGGTCATTATATTATTTATTATAGTACATTTCTGTTTTTACTGTTCATCAGAAACTCTTTAATAAACTACTCTTGAGAGTGCGCCCCTCATAAGAAGAGGGATTAGATTATGTTATCATGTGTTTGAATGTGCCAACGTAAATTTGTTAGGGGTGAAACATCTTTGATAAATTATTTGACTGTCAGCTGATTGCCTATATTTGTGGTGGTAGGTATACCTATTTTGTATTTATAGTGCAGGAGCTTGTGTAATCCCGTGAGAATTCAGTGGTTAAAATATGCCACCTTCATAAAAATGTTCAAAATATATAGACCACAGAATAATAAAAAGTTTGAAGGAGTTCGCAAATGTGTGTTGAAACCCTCTTATCAGGCAAAATTCGAAATGGCCGCCATATGTTTTTGGTATCAAAGAATACACACGATACATTTATTTGACATCATCATAATGCAAAATTCAAAATGGCCGCCATTAAATCACTGAAGTGATCATATCGTCGTTAATAATTGATAAACGATTATTTCACCAATACCAACCGCTAAACCGTTTTCGCTATCAAGGAATGCAATGAAACAATACATGTATTCGACATCATTATCCTGCAAATTAAAAATGGCCGCCATGAAATCACTTAAGTTAGCATGTATTCTTCAATAATTGAGATAGAGACGAGATTATTTCACCAACCACAACATGTCTTCGGTATCAAGGGAGGCAAGGGATGGGATAGACACACAATATCTCTACACGACATCATTATATGTATCATACACAATTGAAAATGAACGCTGTATCATCATAATATCTTCCGCATTCTTTCAGACGGAGGCTTGATTTTTTGTTGCCAGGAAATCCAATGGCATCGTTTCTCGCTTTAGAAATCAGGATCTTGCCTGAAATACTACATGAGATAAAAAACGATTATGCTGAATGTTATCTTCTATCCCTAAAAAACACAAAAAAAGCATGAAGCGGTGGCCGTGGTGTACATGGTGTAGTGGTGAATGTTGTTTGACTGTCACATAGAACAATATACCAGGTCCATCCTCCGCGCTGGTATTGCGGTTTAAAAATGATTCCCCCTCACAAAATCAAGAATTCAGTATTGTGGAGAACCTTTGTAAACGAGAAGTAGCGTGCTTGCTTTCAGAATGCCAGGACTCATTAGTTCATGGTTTCATTATTTACGCATGTTTCAGTGGCAGCTTTATTGTACATATTAGGGCATTTGGTAAAAAAATAGGTTATATATGAGTGAGTGAAAAAAATTGACCCCGCTTTTTGCTAATATCATAGGAGATGGAAAGCTTCCTCTCCTCCTATATTCAGGGGAGAATACTGCGCTGGTATTGTGATGTATCCTGTGGAATACTTGAAGTTTGTTAATTTATAAACAATGCAGACCACACAATGCAGATAAAATTATATTTATGATAATTATATTTCTATTTTACTTATATTATTAAATATCTGATATTACATAATATTTATATTTCGTGTAAGTCAATATCACATTTTAAACAAATCATTCGTTTTTAATAAAAAATGAAATGAAATGAATCGGGCCACCTTTGTGCACATATAGGCTAAACTGGGCCAGGAGAACCTCCTGAGGATAGTGAGATGACACTGTCCTCTAGACACAGGATTCGAAATTCGAGCCCTGGCGGTCTGAGGCCGAGCACGCTACCTCTCGGTCACGGAGGCTCTCCACAATACTGAGTTTCACACGTGGATGGGGAATAAACATTTTGTTTCTGTCAAACTGCCGAGACCGTGAACCGAACCCGGAACTCTAGCGTGAAAGGCAGCGGTGCTAACCACTGACCTAGGGCCCCCGCCCTCGTTTGTAATAAAGGTAGGGCCTTCATAATTTTCCGCATATGATTGTTTATTCACATAATCATTGAAGTTCAAGTAGCCTATAATGGATGTTGACACTCAAATACAAGACATTGCAAGACAGTCTATGCAATTTGCGGGTAAAGTGGGCCCCTGATGAGGGCAAAGTGAGCCCCCCACGCGGGCAAAGTGGGCCCAGGCCGACTTTACCCTGTCTTCTGTCCCACTTTGCCTAAGCCTTGGGCAAAGTGGGCCATTATGTTCATTTCTATTTATTTAACCTGCCTAATTAATATTATCCGTTACAGATTAAAAAGAGCTAGCATTGCATACCATATGCATATCTCACGTCATTCATGCAATTATTTAATTTGTGGACGTCAATTTATATATCCTATGTGCCGAAACAGTTGCACGGCCCGCTTTGCCCGTCCCTCCCCTAATGTGTTTGTATATGTATGTAATAAAAATACCGAAGGGCGGGGGGGGAGGTCCTGGTGCCTGCTAGGAAATTCGCGGATTCGTCTCCTGCTCTGGCATTCAAGTTTCAAAGAAACAAAATGTTTCCTCCCTGTTCAATCGTAAATATTGAATATTGTGGGCAGCCTCCGTGACCGAGAGCTAGTGTGCTCGGCCGGAGACCAACAGGGCTCAATTTCGAATCCTGTGTCTGGAGGGCAGTGACACCTCATTCATCTCACCATCCTCAGGTTCTCCTTACCCAGTTTAGCCTATATGTGTGCAAATGTTGTGTAGAACCCCATTTATTTCATTTCATAGCATTTGGTACAGCCAACTAACACCTGACTCAACGTTGGCCTGACAACATTACAGCAACATTTCAGCATTACGGCATTACGTATGAGGGTGCAGTGAAAGTGCATTACGTCCACATGTGATAATGATGGATTAGGGCTACTGTATATTTCATGGCTGAGTAAGAAACATTAAAAGCTGATAATTTACAACTTTGTTAGGCTTATTTTAGACCATTTAAAATTAAAGATTTCGTGAAAATTCCTGGCTAACTGGGGCATTATAAAAGTCCCAGAAGAAGTAATAATTGCACTTTTGTAATATTAACATTGTAGTCCTGTGAAATGATTCTTTGTCAAGCATATTTCATTAGGTGCAGTGCTTCAAAACGTGTGTAAAATCAGCAAAATGTATTATGGGAACCGAACATAATAATATAAATGCCAATGATCGATATAAAGGATATACATCTTTTCATGATAATGCATCTTAGGGTATAGATATACATTCCCTGACACATTTATAGCTGATTTTTCCAATGCTGTTGACAAACGTCAAGGCCCCTGGGCCTCTTGTTTTACTTTTGTGTTGTAAAAGGAAAATAAAAAACAACAACACACAGTGTTGACAGTTTCATTGAGATGCATGAAAAGTATGCAAGAAATAAACCCCGGGCAGTTAGTAGTAGTGAAAATCCTGTAAGGGCGAATGAAGGGAAACCCATTGCCCTGCTGTAAGTGCCAGGATTAAAACCAGACGTCCAGTGATGGTAGGTGACCGGTGATATTAAACGTTGTTTCGGGCAGTAAGTGCTACAAGAATCTTATGTATCATATCAACGCTCATTCATTCACCCCAGCAGTTACACTTCAAACACACTGTACTTGTGGGCCTACCATGAGAGCCCACACATAAAAGTGGCTCTGAAAACCTAGCCGCAGCACCACCTCACAAAGCAGCAACACCACCTCGGCCAATCAGAAGCACATCCATCTTCAAAGCTTATCTTTGAAACAAGTCGTGGGATCTCAATGGCCCTCAGAGAACATAAATCCCATAGCTGGCTCTCACATTTGCAGAGCCCAATTCATAAAAGAGCTCCAGGTGGGAGTATTCGGACACTTACAAGTCTATGTAATTATATTTTGTTGGTTTCCACATAGGTAAGAATTTTATAATAGGCATAGGACAGAATGTTACAGCTCAGGTCCTACACTGCATTTGGGTTAGGAGATTTATATGTGGGCCAAATACAATTGAGAACAACGTGATGATTAAATTGTAAAATCGCATAGTCAGTGCATAAGCTTGGGCAGGGCAGCACAGACTTACTAAGAAACATGAAATTGGAAACAAGCTTCTAAACAAGTAGTAGGGCCTACTATATTTTGAAGATGACTGTGCAATTGTGGCACTGTACATTTAGTGAATGCACCAGAAAATGCAAAATCTATGAACTACAGGTAAAAACTGACTGGACATAAAACTTGAAGTTAGTCCTAATATTACTCTCCATGTTGCTGTGGTTTGTCTAATAGATCATACTAAATATACACCCTGGGGTACTGTTTATGCTGCTGACACAGACCAGTTAGAAATATCTTACCCAGATACCTAGCAGCAGTTCAGGGTTGGTCTTGGAGCATTTAAACAAAGTTAGGAAAGACCTAATTGGCATAACACAGTCAGACAGTGCGAGATATTCATCTCTGACATGGAAACTGATGACATATACACCTCCTTCTTCCAACAAGCAACTTCGAGACAGAGTGCACTTGCTGAACAGTTTATGCAATTCCCAATCTCGAACACGTGAAATGGTTAGTGAACTTTACACTCAGTGTCAACAAATACCATAATCTAATGGTACTAAACATCACAAGTTTGACTGAGGTCTGTGCCATGTTAACAATGAAACACAAGGATGAGGAACATAGGACGAATATATCATTTGCTGTTTTAAATCTACTGCAGTTATGTTTTTTTCAACCAACAAAATGTATTTCAAATTCATGGACGACGTATAGAGCCGTGTTCACGTGACACTGGTGAGAAAGCGCTCCCAGCCTGATGTTCTAAGCCAACAATATCAGACATGTGCGTGGCTTCAAGCAGATATGGCTTGTCCCAGACTGGAATCACCAATTGAAAATGAGGATCCTGAGACTGGCAAACTGCATCCAAAGTTGATCGTGAGTGATTTTACAGATATTTGAATTTGTCAGGCTCGCCCTACCATACTCCTAGGACTATTATCAAACGTCCAGGGATGGTGGGTCACCGGAATGATTATAATAGTTACTTGAACAGTAAGTGACACAGAACTCTCTTAGGCAAAGCAACGTTTTATATATTTATTCCAGCAGGTGCACCTGACACTAGATTCGATGTCTTTCCGACCAGATCGCTTGCTTAATTGATTACATAAGTACCTAAATTCTGTCAATCGGATACACACCAGCTCTCAAGGCAAATCCAGTAAAACTTCTGCAGGATCCCATGTTGATATCTCACTTTTTGCACATAATCTACGTTTTTGCCTTTATCACAACAAATATGAGTCAAAGTATTACATTTTAAAGAAAGAACACTGGCACAATACATGGATATTTAGTAGCATGTAAGATATTCTAAAATTACACAATTATATATTTGTGTCGCTTTCGTTTTGCCTTTTCTGTAATAATATGATGGCTCACTCTTCTGCACATTTTGATACCTTTATGAATGCTCTAGCTATTTAGTGAAAATTATATTGATGATTTTGTTGTTTCTGATGTACATAATTATAGTTATGAGAAAAATATTATGAGAAAAATCTAAATATCAAGGGTCATTTTGCCCATTTTTACCCAGCCAGGGTCCTGGCAAAACACTTAAATGTTTGACAGCATGTAACTATGTTGGTCAGGTTTCAAGGTTTCTTTCTAAGTGATATTCATGAAATTACACATTTTTCCTGTTATTTTTTGGTCTTTTACACTACAAAAATCAAACAAATAATAAACGAAGTGTAATAATATAATGTAGCTCATTAATCTGCACATGTTGATACTTTTATGAGAATCTAGTAATTCTAGATTTAATTTTATTTACAATTTCGTGATTTTTTCATATAATTGGCTAATTTGTATTGACCGGCTTTCACAAAATAGGTAATAATTATGAAGAAAATCTGAATATCAAGTGTCATATGGGCTTAAACTGACCAGTAGGGACCCTGGAACGAAACAACTAGAGCCTGACGGCAATGAAATAGAGCCTGCGCTGGGCTTCATGAAAAGCCAAAATGCAGCTGTTTTACAATTAAAGCTATATAACACCACACATGTGTGTTTCCGGTTTTAGTTGTACCCCAGTTGCCTCTATCTCTGCGATCAGGGTGGTGCTTTCTGGATACAGATGTGTCCCTCTGTTCACACACAGTGGACTAGCCCCTACTCATTTAAGCAATAAATGTGTTATTAAAGGGACTGGCCCAGGCTAAAATCATCAAAAAATCGGTGACTACTTAGATAAAATATAATGTAGCAGACAACATGCAAATTTAAACTAATGTGCTAATAAAATTCACATGTATGGTGATATGCTCTTAATTAAGCTCATGTAATGCTATTAGTCAGCTTAAGTAATGAGCACTATCAGTCAGCTCATGTAATTAATGCTCCTTGACAGCTGACGCACAGTAATATTTGTCTTATTTAGCTCATGATTTATTGTAAACATTAACTTGACAGCTAGTCAGCTGATGTAAAACTCTTGATACTCCAGGTCACCCAGCAGGATAATTTTCAGAATTTATAAACTCATTCATGAAATCATGAAACCACAACGATGCGCTGCTGTAGGCCTATGTACTGAATTTGCCTCAATTGTGCGTGACTTCATTCTGCAGAAATAGGTTATAATATATTGCCTAGTAATATCATCACATAAATCAATTATCTTGGCATCAACTAAAATGGTTAGAATCCTTGTCATTTTTTTTGCATAGTTCCAGGTTTTTTAGAAATCTTGTTGGCAGCTGTGCTAAACATGCCTGAGTGTGAGATGGACCAGTAGCCCGAGTGAGAGATGGGCCAATAATCTGAGTGTGAGATGGGCCAGTAGCCTGAATCTGAGATGGGCCAGTAGTCTGAGTGTGATATAGGCCAGTAGCCTGAGTGTGAGATAAGACAGCGGTAGCCTGAGTGTGAGACAGTGGGATGGGTCAGTAACCTGAGTGTGAGATAGGCCAGTAGCCTGAGTGTGAGATGGGCCAGTGGCCTGAGTGTGAGACAGGCCAGTAGCATGAGTGTGAGATGAGCCAGTAGCCTGAGTGTAAGATGGGCCAGTAGCCTGAGTGTGAGATGGACCAGTAGCCTCAGTCTGGGATGAGCCAGTAGCCTGAGTGTGAGATGGGCCAGTGGCCTGAGTGCGAGATGGGCAAGTGGCCTAGCCCCTCACTCTACCCTCACGCCCCTCTCTACTCCGGTCCCTCACTCTAGCCTCACCTCTCATTTTACACCCACCCCTCACTCTACTCCGGCCCCTCACACTACCCTCACACCTCACTCTACTCTGGTCCCTCACTCTACCATGGTCCCTCATTCAACTCGCACCTCTCACTCTACCCTCACGCCTCACTCTACTCCGGCCCCTCACTCTACCCTCACCCCTCACTCTACTACTACCACTCACTCTACCCTCACTCTACCCCGGCCTCTCAATTTAACCTCGATCATCCCTCATTCTACTCCGGCCCCTTACTCTACCCTCACTCCTCTCCAACTCCTCACTTCACTCCCTCACTCCACTCCCGCCCCTCACTCAAGTCACTCCACTCCCGCCCCTCACTCCACTCCTGCCCCTCACTCCACTCCCGCCTCTCACTCTACTCCCGCCATTTCACTCCAATCCCGCCCCTCCCTCTTCTCCCGCCCCTCCCTCTACTCCTACCCCTTCCTCTACTCCCGCCCCCTCACTCCACTCCCGCCCCTCACTCCACTCCCGCCCCTCACTCCACTTACGCCCCCTCACTCCACTCCCGCCCCTCACTCCACTCCCGCCCTTTCACTCTGATCCCGCCCCTTACTCCACTCCCGCCCCTCACTTTACTCCCACCCCTCACTCCACTCCCACCTCTCACTCCACTCCCGCCCTTTCACTCCAATCTCGCCCCTCACTCCACTCCCGTCCCTCCCTCTACTCCCGCCTCTCACTCTACTCCCGCCCTTTCACTCCAATCCCGCCCCTCCCTCTTCTCCCGCCCCTCCCTCTACTCCTACCCCTTCCTCTACTCCCGCCCCCTCACTCCACTCCCGCCCCTCACTCCACTCTCGCCCTCTCACTCCACTCCCGCCCCTCACTCCACTTACGCCCCCTCACTCCACTCCCGCCCCTCACTCTACTCCCACCCCTCACTCCACTCCCACCTCTCACTCCACTCCCGCCCTTTCACTCCAATCTCGCCCCTCACTCCACTCCTGTCCCTCCCTCTACTCCCGCCCCCTCACTCCACTGCCGCCGCTCACTCCACTCCCGCCCCTCACTCCACTCCCTCCCTTCTGCTCTACTCCCGCCCCTCACTCCACTACCGCCCCCTCACTCCCACCCCTCACTCCACTCTCACCCCTCACTCCACTCCCACCCCTTACTCAAACTGGTTTTATTATGTGGGCCTATTGCCTTTCCATTGTTGACATTTTTATCTATTAAAAAGAAAAAATATTTCTTAGGCTACTAGGTATTTATAGAGCCTGTCTTCTCATTGGAAGTGATACATACATAAGTGTATCGCTCAACCTGAATCAAGTGTATCGCTCAACCTGAAATCATTCAGGTAGAGCGATACACTGACAAGTCTTACTTTCATGGCTGCAGCACACACAAAAACATTCCAACTCGTAATATTTGTACATATATAATCAGTAGATGTGTGCTGATTGAGGTTTTAAGCGTAGGCAGTTGCTGCTCTTGAATAACAAACTGCACATAGCTGGAAAAAGGCTTAAGTGTATCGCTCTACCTGAATCTACCCTATGTTATCAGTTCAACGATATTGACGTTATTGTCATGGAATCGATTGACATTAAAAGACATTAACACAACTAAACTGAAACAGTATAGAATGCATTCTCTACTAAAAACGGGTGACAGCTTGTAACATTACGTCCCCCGACTGTATTTTTTTGCATTATATTCCTAGTCTACAGTGAAAACATTGGAGGTCAAGGTTATTGAGTATCACAGAATAGGCCTATACTACAGTTGGGCCTGCTGTAAGTAGGACACGTAGGACACCCATGTATACTTTGTTAGGGGTTGTGAGTGTGTGATATTTATAGATTATGACTCCAGCGTCAGGAACACATGTAGCCGAAACTAGCACACCCGCTGACACCAGAAATTCAGCCAACACTGTCTCAATACTGGGCCAACATCTCGACAGCTGGCACAACATTGAAGTTGTCCCCTCGTTGACTTGCATACGCCACAAGCACATATATACAGAAACGTTGCAACGAAATGACAAAAAAAATTAATCTCGTTATAACGACTTATAAGTCGTTAAATTGACTTAGTACAAGTCTTTATAACGACCTATAAGTCGTTAAATCAACTTAGTATAAGCCGATATATCGTTTTACAAGACTTATAGCGTTATAACGACGTATAGCTTACTAAGTCGATTTAAGTCGTTATAAGGACTTAGCTTAAGTCGACTTAACGACTAATAAGTCGTTATAACGACATATGCTAACTCGATTTAACGACTTATAAGTCGTTGTAACGACTTAGCTTAAGTCGATTTAACGACTTATAACTCGTTATAACGAGATAACAAATATTTTTGTTATGTGATATATATGGCCAAATAACAAAAACACAAATTGGCCACGGTACGACGGAACTATCAATAGGCCTATTCTAAAATGTGTTTTATCACAGTTTACATATCCAGTAGAACACATTACTATTCTATAAAGCCAAAAGTCAGTATTTGCTTACCTTACAAGTAAGCAGATGCCGCTTTTAGGCTTTGAACGGCAGAATAGAAGCCATCGCATGATAGAGAACCTTGCTTTTCACCATGACTCGTGCATGCGTGATTTAATTTTGCCTCTTTTTGTAGCCCTTGATCATTTACTATGGCGCCACCATGTTGTAAACCAGCCTAATGGTGTCAGCCTCTGCTGTCCCCTTCGAATGATTAATATAGATAGTAAAAATACACTCCAATTTATACTTATTTGCCATATCAACTTTACCACTTTGCTCCTTAGAAAGCAAGACACTTGCTCTTAGAAAGCATGACATATTTCAAATGGAATTGCTAGAAAACAGGACCATTTCAGCTAATGCTTTGCTGGATATCGTAGATTTGGAGGATAATATTTGAGCAGGTGTGATATCGATTTGATGTATTCGACAACAATGTATATTCAGACGATTTTTTGGCGCAGCAGGCTTATTCATGTTGAAATAAAATCAACAAAAGTGTCAATTTACATGCCGATATCTAGTGAGCGGGCGTCTATTTCACCTTAGAAACACAGCAAATCGACTCCAATTTGTACATGTGTTTGCAAGGTGGTGCAACTGCTATTCATAAAATATCTAATAAAACAATTGAACAATTTTAGCATATGTAAATATGCGAAAACTGTGAATTACTGGTCGTCATAAAATATGCGCTTGTTGACGGTTCATTCGAAAGCAGGCCTATTCAACCAAGAGTGGCTCAACGCATTGATTAATGTTGCAATTACGATGCATGCAAATATATCCATCAGCCTGAAAACGTTTTATAAAGTTAGTGCTGAGGCACTATTTGAAAAAAATCAAATGTAGTTGTCAATTAACCAAGTCGTTTTTTAGTGTTAATATTATCCCAGCAAACATGAGACGTTGGCCAATGTCTTAGACGGTGAGCCAACAGTAAACCAACGTTGGGGCAACGTCTCATGTTTTCTGGGATAGCCCTGTATTTTATTGATTGCCCCATGCAAGAGAAGATTTACTTGAAATATTACATAATTATATTACAAGGTAACAATTTACAAGAGATCACATTTTTTTAATTATTGAAGCAAAATCTAAATATATTTTAGATTCTAACAGATTCAGATAAATAATTCCAATGATAGCCAACTGTAACATGCTCATGAACACTGTTTCAAAACAATGGTATGTATGTCTTTTCTTATTTCTTGATTTTACATTATTCGCCATCAAACACCATTGTTATAACTAAGTCAACTACTAAATAATTCATGTTTTTCATTGAGCGCTGATTAGCTCCCACTGTCACCGTAGGTGAGACGTAGGGAGCTATGGATTCCGCCTCCGTCTGGGTTTTACCTTTTATTTTATCTATAACTTGGTAAGAAAATAAGCCAGGATAACAATTTTTGGTATGTGGGTTACTTTTAGGTGGATAATGGACATGTTAAAATATTTTCAATCTAAATTCAATACGCAAGGTCGCAGAGGTGAACATTTCGTTTCCGGAGCAAATCTCAGGATGTACTTGCCCAATTGTCGTCAAATTTATACACAGCACCTCTAGGGGGTCTACTTGTGCCTTTTGGGGGTATATGAACTTTGACCTACTTTTGGTTCAGAACTATGACTTATTTAGACGTTTTGACACACACTTTGTTTCCGGAGCAGATCTCGAAGACTACTGGGCCGATTACAGTCATATTGCACATACACGATATCTAAAATGGAAAAGAAATGAATCGGGCTTTAGGCCACCTTGAAGTTGACCCAGCACTTTGACCTAATTTATAACAGGCCAATCCGACTGAAGTATTATGCGGAATATCATGAAAACCGCTCAAAATAGCAACACCATTACTATAAAACAAATTGTAAGGTTTCAGGAGAGGATGCATCTTGAAAAATTTTGACTCGATAAAATTCAATATGGTCGCCTATCAGCCATTATTTACCTCGACAGGCCTGATATCGGATAAACCGTGCTAGATAGCTAAATCATTACTATAAAACGGGAGGATGCACCCTGGAAATTTTAACTCTATCAAATTCAAAATGGCCGACAATAGACCATTACTTACCTCAATAGGCCTGATATCAGTTAATCCATGCTAGATGGCTAGACCATTACTACAAAACAAAAATGTGAGATTTCAGAAGAGGATGCACCTTGAAAATTTTTGACTCAATCAAATTCAAAATGGCGCCTATCGGCCATTATTTACTTTCACATGGCCAATATTTGGTAAACCCTGCTAGATGGCTAGACCATTACTATAAAACAAAATGTGAGATGCCAGGAGAGGATGCATCTTGAAAAATTTCGACTCGATCAAATTCAAAATGGCAGCCTATCAGCCATTATTCACTTTCACATGGCCGTTATTTGGTAAACCGTGCTAGATGGCTACACCATTACCATAAAACAAAATGTGAGATTTCAGAAGAGGATGCATCTTGATAAATTTCGACTCCATCAAATTCAAAATGGACACCGATCGGGCATTATTCACTTTCACATGGCCGATATTTGGTAAACCGTGCTGATGGCTAGATCTTTACTGTAAAACGAATTGTGAGATTTCAGGAGAGGATTCATCTTGAAAAATTTCGACTCGATCAAATTCAAAATGGCCGCCTATCGGCCATTATTCATTTTCACATGGCTGATATTTGGTAAACCGTGCTAGAAGGACCATAAGCCTACGATAAAACAAAATTGTAGATAGCTAGACCATTACTATAAAAAAATGTGACGTTTCAGGAGCGGATGCATCATGAAAATTTTTGACTTGATTAAATTCAAAATAGCCACCTATCGGCCATTATTTACTCTCACATGGCCGATATTTGGTAAACCATACTAGATGGCTAGACCATTACTATAAAACAAAATGTGAGGCTGCGGGGGAGGATGCATCCTGGGAATTTTTAACTCTATCGAATTCAAAATGGCTGACAATCGGCTTTATTTACCTCGATATGCCTGCTATCAGGTGAACTGTGCTGTATAGCTAGACCATTACTATAAAACAACATGTGACGTTTCAGGAGAGGATGCATTTTGAAAAATTTCGACTTGATAAAATTCAAAATGGTCGTGTATCGGCCATTATTTGTTTTTTACATGTATGGCCAATATTTGATAAACCGTGCTAGATGGCTAGACCATTAGGCTACTATAAAACAAACTGTGAGGTTTCGGGGGAAGATGCACCCTGGAAATTTTAACCTCTATCGAATTCAAGATGGCCGACAATCGGCCATCATTCACTTTCACTTGGCCGATATTGTAGTAGGATGAAAAACCTAACTTTCATGACCACTTTCTGGCTAAGATGTTTTGATGATTGATTTGACTTCCTTGAACCTTTTAAAAAATATTTAGCCCCAGTGTCCCTCGCAAAAATCCCGGCATTTTTTTCTAGAGGCGTAAATCCAAAATGCGCCATTATGAAAAAATAACTTTTGACATATAAAAGCTACAAATATGAATAAATATACTTTTTTGGCTAATTCGACCACAAGGAATCCATTTCTGATGTCAATTTGGTATTAAAACACATTTCTGACCCTAAAAATCCAAGATGGCCGACAAATTTAGATAGAAAATTCAATTTTTTTAAGCGAAACAGAATTTGATCCTCTTGCATGGTGGTATGAATGCAACAGTTAATATGCCTTTAGATGAATGCATAGATCTAAATAACAATCACAAATTACAATAAAAAAATATAAAATAATAATATAAAATAGAATAAAATTCATCATGTATATGTCGTATATAGGCTTCCACCGCATGAAGCGAGTAGACAAGTATACTGGAAATATACACCTCCTGCCAGGCTATGTTGTGAATCCTCAGATTGTGATGAATATGTCATGCTCTTCTGTTTATCACCATATGGTTTTATTTTCATGCCAGCTTCACTTAGCCTTTCCGAGACGAGCCTGAGGGGTAAATGTGCTCAACAGCATTTCTGCTGTATATGATTATATCATCAATGGAGACAAAGCAGCACTGATCAGTCCATGTAGCCCCTGTCCATGGTGTGTTAAAAAAGGCTGAAGCGTTGGCCAGTTCATACAGCATTCGCTTGAACTCAAATAGGCCGCTATGGCAAGTGAAGGTTGTTTTGTATCGATCCTCTGGTGCTACTGGAATCTGCCAGTATCCACTTTTGTAATCTAAGGTCGAAAACAACTTGGCAGGCAATAGGAGTCTGAGTCTTTTACCGTGGCCGCATTATGCTTACAGTAGTTGAAGCAGAAGATCTAGGTATGATTCATCTTTTTGGGGATCAATGTGACTGGCGGCGCCCATAGTGATGTTGAAATCTAGATTATACCCACTTTTATCATATCGTTGACCACTTTCTTTATTCAGAGGGGTGTACAGTAGGCCCTCAGTTTAACGGGTCAGCCGCCATTAAGTTTGATGGTGAGGGTAATTAATTTGCAGTGACCAAGGTTGAAAAGGTCCTCGTCAAAAACGTTTGTATACCCTTTCATGACGTCATTGATGCAAGGGTGGCAACAGTTCTCAGACAGAGGCTGTATGGGGGATGAAGTCTGTAGGCCTATATGGCATAATGCTAAAGTTTTGACCAAACCATGTCACTTTCCTTGTTCCATAATCAATCTTCCCATTTCCTCGGCTGATGGCATCACTGCCTATCAGCAACTTATGTGGGAAGTTTTTTGTGACCAGTACTGGGAGCGCGTCGGCATCCATGAGTTTGACTTCTGTTTCACCGATCACTGGCAGGGGAGTTTCGCCAAGTTTGCACACCAGACCGAATGGCCAAGGTAATGACAGACATCCCAGTTTGAGACACATTAGATATTTATTTTTCAGCCATGAATGATCTGGCAACACCAGTATCGAGTAGGGCATGGACCTGCTCTCCAGCAATATCTAGCTATATATACAAAATGGTGACAGTACTGCTATTAGTGGCCCCTTGAAGCATTACGTTGTCTGGCTTGATACAGAGAAACATTTGCGTAATGGCTTACCCCTTTTCAGCATGCGCAGATTGGCTGGCTGTTCACGACATCCTGTCAGTTCTTTGTTGGGGCAGTGGTTGAGGTTCAGGTTCACCGTCCTTTGCGCATCTGTGTGCGTGGTCCACAATACTGCCTGTGTTCTCTTGTTTGCTCCAAGGTGTTGACTCATCTCGGTGCCGGTAGTTGTGCGGGACTCCTGCTTATCCATGCAGGCCTGTAGTTGTCCCATGTATCTCTGCACGGTTTCCAGAATCGACAGAAACCCATCTGCCGATTCCTGGTTTGTCTGTGCCGCACCCACCTCTATGGATTATTTGTCCATCACCTGGGGTTCTTTTTTCTGTTCAGCCTCCTTTTCCAGGGCCACCTCTGTTGCTGTTCCGAGAGTAATAGCTTGTATTGTTCTCAACAGGTAGCCAGCAAAGGCTCTGTCAGTGAATCCCTTGAGGAAGCTGACTACTTTACCCTCTTCACCCATCGCCCATGCTGTGGGGTAGGGAAGCTTGGCTTCAGATAACAATCGCAGGATGTATGCCTTGGTGTTTTCTTCTGGCCTCGGATGAGACACTGAACATGTTTGTTTGAATGGATGCGACGCATCAGCAGATTGTTACAACGAACCACAAAGTCCTATTTTTTTGCGCAGGAGACGACAGATGGTGAACTTCTGGGCGAATCACGACACTGGATGCAGCCACTTGATGAGGTTAGTAGCTGGTCGGAGAGGCTCACAGTCTCATTCGTGTCAGCAGTAGAGGATTTGTACTTACAGAAAAAGCTACATTCGATCAAACAGAGGCCAGAAGAAAACACCACGGCATACATCCTGCGATTCTTATCTGAAGCCAAGCTTGCCTACCCCACAGCATGGGCGATACTTGTGCTGCCAGATCACTCATGGCTGAAAAATAAATATCTAATGTGTCTCAAACTGGGATGTCTGTCATTACTTTGGCCATCCGATCTGGTATGCAAACTTGGCGGAACTCCCCTGCCAGTGATCAGTGAAACAGAAGACAAACTCATGGATGCCGACGCACTCCCAGTACTGGTCACAAAAGCCTTCCCACATGAGTTGCCGAGGAAATGGGAAGCTTGATTATGGAACAAGGAAAGTGACATAGTTTGGTCAAAACTTCAGCACTACGCCATATACAGACTTCATCCCCCATACAGCCTCTGTCTGAGAAGTGTTGCCACCCTTGCATCAATGACGTCATGAAGGGGTATACAGACGTTTTTGACGAGGACCTTTTCAACCTTGGTCACTGCAACCTAATTACCCTCACCATCAAACTTAATGGCTGCTGACCCATTAAACTGAGGGCCTACTCTACACCCCTCTGAATAAAGAAAGTGGTCAACGATATGATAAAAGCGGGTGTAATCTAGATATCAACATCACCATGGGCGGTGCTGTCACATTGACCCCCAAAAAGATAAATCATACTTAGATCTTCTGCATCAACTACTGTAAGCTTAATGCGGACACAGTAAAAGACTTAGACTCCTACTGCCTGCCAAGTTTTTTTTTACTTTAGATCTCAAAAGTGGATACTGGCAGATTCCAGTAGCACCAGCATATCGATACAAAACAACCTTCACTTGCCATAGCTGCCTATTTGAGTTCAAGCGAATGCCGTATGAACTGGCCAATGCTTCAGCCTCTTCCAACGCACCATAGACAGGGGCTAGATGGATTGATCAGTGCTGCTTTGTCTCCATTGATAATATAATCATATACAGCAGAAATGCTGTTGAGCACATTTACCACCTCAGGCTCGTCTCGGAAAGGCTAAGTGAAACTGGCATGAAAATAAAACCAGATGGTGGTAAACAGAAGAGCATGACATATTCATCAGAATCTGAGGATTCAGAACATAGCCTAGCAGGAGGTGTAATCTAACACATATATTATATTTTTAATATACTTGTCTACTCGATTCACGCGGTGGGGGCCTATATACAACATATACGTGCTGACTTTTATTCTATTTTGTTTTATTATTTTATATTTTTTTTATTGTTATTTGTGATTGTTATTTAGAGCTATGCATTCCTCTATAGTCATATTAACTGTTGCATTCATACCACCCTGCAAGGGGATCAAATTATGTTTCGCTTAAAAAAATGGATCTTCTATCCAAATTTGTCGGCCATCTTGGATTTTAGGGTCAAAAATGTGTTTTAATACCAAATTGACGTCAGAAATGAATTCCTTGTGGTCGAATTAGCCAAAAAAGTGTATTTATTCATATTTGTAGCTTTTATATGTCAAAAGTTATTTTTTCATAATGGCACAGACGGCCATTTTGGATTTACGCCTCTAGAAAAAAATGCCGGGATTTTTGCGAGGGACACTGGGGCTAAATATTTTTTAAAAGGTTCAAGGAAGTCAAGTCAATCATCAAAACATCTTAGCCAGAAAGTGGTCATGAAAGTTGGGTTTTCACCCTACTATTGGTAAACCGTGCTAGATGGCTAGACCATTACTATAAAACAAAATGTGAGGTTTCAGGAGAGGATGTATCCTGAAATTTTTTGATGTGATCAAATTTAAAATGGCAGCCTATCAGCCATTATTTATGTTAACATGCCCGATATTTGGCAAACCGTGTTACATGGCTAGACCATTACTATAAAACAAATGTGATGTTTCGGGGGAGGATGCACCCAGAAATATTTTTAGATCGAATTCAAAATTACCGTCAATCAGCAATTATTTACCTCGATAGGCCTGATATCGGGTAAACCGTGCCAGATAGCTAGACCTGATTAAGATCACTAATTTCAATGGGGATTTGCCATCTCTGACTAACTGTCTAGTTCTTAGCTTGCTCTTAGACTGAGCCTCTTAGACCTAGTTGTCTTGCGTCTTGATTTTTTACCTAGCCCAGGACTACATTGATAAAACTACACAAAATCGCTTCAATCAAATTCTAATTCAGAGCGGGAGCTCCTGGACTTCTTTTTGTCATAATGTTTGATGTTTATTTTATTTCGTTTTGTTGCTTGTCAAGAGCATATTCATTAGTGTATACTATGTTGTAATCCTCGGTTAATAAATATGTTTAAGCCAACAAAGTCTAATAAATTACATTTGAAAAAATCATCAATCAATCATTTTTTTGTGATATCAGTCAGGTAGAAAAAACACCATATTTACTTAGTGCCCTCACATGCAAGGAATTTATTCATGTTATTATAATGTATATATATATGCCTATATATATATATAAATGGTGATATAAATATATTTAAATATTTATGGTGATAGAAAATGAACCCTTTAAATGCTATGATTTTCAGCTCTGATGGTGCATTTTTCGCTCACCTGAACTTGGGTCTCACTGACGCGATTTACAGCTTCAATTGAACTAAAATTATTTAAATCTGTCGAATTGGGGCCAAGTATTTTTAGTTTACTTTTTGTTTCAGATGCTTTTTAAACATGATTATAGTCGTTTTTAGTGCTTGTATTATATAAAGGGTTAAATTACACACAAATACGAAATGGCAGGGAAACATATAGCCTCAACTACAAATGTTTTTTCGGTATCAGGCGAAACCGAATACATCCCTACCAAACATTTTTATTGATACAATATTACTGAACTGATAAAAAAACAAAAACGGCCTGCCATTTCTCGAAAATAATTAAACTGCGACAAAAATTTCAAGATGACCAAACTGTGACCAAAATCTTCTAATTTCGTGGTCAGGCATGTAATTACATTCAAAATTGTGAGAGGCGGCGAACGGTGGCAGAGGCAGCTATTTACTGAACACATACATGCATCTGGGTGATGCATAACTACATGTAATTAATTCATTAATGATCAATCCATTCATTGATACATTGTCAATTTCACATATAACAGTACGAGGCGTTCCTGCGCAGGTCTAAATAAATAATTGTAGATATGTTTAATAAATTACGTTGTTTATATACTGCAAACATGAGACGTCACCCTACATGCTCGTCTAAAAGAATATAGGCCCAACTCCAAAAACGTGATGTATGATATCGCGCTGCAAGAAAAGTAATACATAATTATATGCCATGCTCAAATATTATAAAGACATATACCTCCAATTTCATAATAAATTATTTTCCATTTATATATTATAGAATTGAGAAGAAATACAACATTTAATAATAACTCCATATTTGAGTATGATTACCAATATATCACTTTACATTATGTAAATTAAAATTCATCTGTCATTTATTTTGATCCGCTGTAACAAGAGACGAACCATTTGATGTTTTTTCAGTATGATTAGAATATAGATCATCACTTTTATCTGAAGCTGTGTTTTGTAGAGAAACTTCAGATTTTGAACAGTGTTCTTCAGAAATTATTTCTCTACACCTATTTCCACAGTGATACCAGGCCCCTGATTGTGCCACTGATTGCTCTACCACTAATAGCAGCTCCTTCTCTTTATTATCAATCTGCTGACTCAAATAGTTCTTGACTTCTATTTCATTTCCGATCTTTTCAGGCCGGTCCAGCTTTGAATCGAAATTATAATATGTACCTCCAATACTGCGCACACATATCCAATGTTTTCTATGTATTGGTAGATGGATAATACCCCAGTGCAAATCTGTAGGAATGTTCAGAATGAATCCATCTATTTTTTGTAGCTGAAGATGAAAGCTATCCCTACAAAATAAAACATTTTTTCTCTATAAAGATCACTCCTATGACATATATACATGGTTCCCACACTTTTTCAAATACAAAATTCAAGGACTTTTGAAGGACATTTCAAGGACCTCGCTATATTTTTGAAGGACCTTTTTGTGCAAAATCAAAAGTGGTTTGTGGATTGTAAAAATAAGTTTAGGCCAGAAGGTATGAAAAACGGTAACTTGGGAGTTTTTTTTATCAAATTCCAGACCATGCATAAAAGTGAAATTGCAATATTGTAAAAAATATTAAACGTAGGCCTACATTGTTTATCGATATTTGTCTTTTGACTTTATATTGACAAAATAGGCACATTACATTCCTAAACCACATACATGTAGTCATTGACCTTATTTAAGTGTAGATTTTTCTTTTATTTAATCATTAGCTGTCGCCGCTGCGTGGCGTTTTTCAAGATCAACAGCAAAACATCGCAGGCTGATCAAAATCAAGGACTTTTCACGTTTTTTTTATGTTTTTACAAAAAACTAGGATTTTTCAAATTCAAGGACTTTTCCTATTTTCAAGGACCCGTGGGAACCATGTATAAATATATATACATTCAAATGTAATCGAATATGAATACGATGTAAAATCTTGATTACCAAGACAATAATTCATTTTAGAAATGTGATTCCCATACGAATACATTACTTTAACAAGAGGACTGAAGTCCTATATCATCCCCCGCCATAAATTAGTTATTGCGGTCACAAATATTTTTTGAATTTCCGTAAAACCTTGAAAAAATCACATGCACATCTCCATATCGTGGGGAATGTGATTGTAAAATTTGAATTATTCACGACTAAGTTTTTGCAACTTAAAAAAAATGAAATTGATCCGTGGCGGCCAGCTTGAATTTAAGCAAAACTTTAAAAAATCACCCGCACATCTCCATATTGTGGGGAATGTGATTGTAAAATTTGAATAATTTCTGACGTTAAGTTTTAAAGTTTTTGCACCCACAAAAAATTTTGGAGTTGACTTCTGGTGGCCATTTTGAATTCTGGTAGCATTTTTTAAAAAGCAATTGCACATCCACAAGTTGCTAGGAATGTGATGTTAAAATTTAAAAAAAATTGACTAAACTAATTCTTTGAGTTTTTGCGCCCACCAAAAAATTGAAGTTGATCCGTGGCGGCCATTTTAAATTTCATTAAAACCTTGAAAAACTCACCTGCACATCTCCATATGGTGGGGAATGTGATAGTAAAATTTAAATAATTTCTGACTTTAAGTTTTATAGTTTTTGCGCCCGCAAATTTTTATGGAGTTGACCTCTGGTGGCCATTTTGAATTTCGGTAGCATCTTTAAAAATTCACTTGCACATCCCCATGTTGCTAGTAATGTCATGTTAGAATTTCAAAAAAAATTGAACAGTAGTTTTTGAGTTTTGCGCCCACAAGCAAACATGACGCCTGCCTGCCTGCCTGCCTGCCTGCCTGCCTGCCTGCCTGCCTGCCTGCCTGCCTGCCTGCCTGCCTGCCTGTCTGTCTGTCTGTCTGTCTGTCTTGAAAAATCATAATGTTTTTTTGTGGCTCAAGCCAGCGCTGGTCTTTTTAGTGGATCCAGCCAGGGCTGGTCCTCTCAGTGGATTCAGTCAGCACTAATCCCCGTAGTGGATCCAGCCAGGGCTGGTCCTTTTAATGTATGATTGCCACTTTCTGCATTGCAAAACCACTTAAGAAATATTTCTTACTTTCTTTTGTCAAACCAGATAGTATCTTTTCCTTTCGTTTCCAAGGCTGCCATAATAACATTAACATCATAATTCCCCAATCCAAGCACACTGCGGTGAGGGTTTATGTAAGTTTCTGGTGACAACCTGAAAAAACAAAAAATTGTAACAATGTCCCTAATCTGTACTATTGTAAATAACAACATGCAATGGGAAAGAGAGAAGTTAAAATGGTTTCCAATAATTTATAGTACAACATTCGTGTTTGTTCAGTCTATTATGCTTGGGTCAATCCATGGCAAACAAGAACATTGCGATTCTGTAAGTTGAAGCATTGAAGCTGTTTCGAATATAAAATTCAAATATAGTAATAGTGACAGTACGTCGTCAAATATCTACCCTCCCAGCAAACACAAGACGCTAAACCAATGTTGGTGTAATGCTGGCCCAGCATCGCAGGTGGTGGTCCAGTAATATGGTCCAGCATTGAGTCAACGTCTTAATAATAACTACCCGGTAAACAACACATTATTAGATGAAAAATGAAATTTAACCTCCGTCATTAATATTAACTACCGGTGTACATAGCACACTTAATTTCCTAAATTACGCAAATTAATACATTTTTGTCAAATATATATTTAACAGAAAAGGGAGCATCTGAGGTCAATGATCAAGATGGTTTAAAGAGTGCTTTTTGTCAACATAGATCTCCGTGTTTCAGGCCTACCTGGACAACAGCTACAGTGTATATGATATATGTCTTAGGCACAAATTAAACTAACATCACATGTTTATTGTATAAATGTACATAGTATTACCTTTGACAAATACTATCCAACTCTTTCTTACTAAAAGCTTTTCCATCTTGAAAAAGGCTATTTAAGGCATGCAGAGCACACAGTTCTCTAGACTGCTTTTCGTGGTAGATGGTTGAAATAGTTTCCATGGTATCTTGTCTAGCTTTATCACACTTTTTCCCGGACAACACAACACCCATCACTTATAAACATACATGTTTTCATCGACCTTGTTCATTTTCACATTCTGAAAAAACAAAGGGATAATCAAAATATAATTTTTCTAAACATACCCAAAAATGATGGGATTTAGTAGTACATGTACTATAGATTGATTGTACTAATAAATAAATGTATGAAAGAAAAAAACTCCACTAAATCAAAAGTACCAGTGTTCCATCTAGGATTCAGAAGGAGCATGGCGCCACCTATTATTGGGGCACCCGGTCATACACGCCGGGAACCCAGCTAGACATTTCCAGTACCCTGTCCCGGTCACTGTGTTAAATTAAAAGCAGCACCCAGAAAGCCATCGGGTATTATGTCATACTGACATACATGTAGGTGTGAACACACATCACCAGTGTATTTTGTGTTATCAAGTTGTTTTACAGGTTTAATCAATCACAATGGCTGGGGTGGGGTTGAGTTGGACATGACATAAATCAAAGGGACATGGCCCCTTCTCAGTAGATGAACAGAGGAACATGGTGATTATGAAGGGCAATATGGTGCTCATTAAGGGCAATATGGCACAGCGACAAGTCAGAAACAGCTAAATGAAACACTACTGTGGCACAGTGCTGTGTAGAACCGTGTAATGTAACCAGACGTAAAATGTAACCGGTTACACTATACGGCGCCGTATAATAGGGTCACAGCGTCAACGTATAATGTAACCAGGGAAAAAAGTTACCATACGACCGTATAATGTAACCAGTGCCGTATAATGTAACCGGGATAGTTTTCCAAAACGAATATGTTTTGGGGATTATACTCCGGGAAGTTTTATTAAAACTAGCATGTTTAAATTAAGCTGGTTGAGTGGTTTCAAGCGGCGTCCGTTCGTTCCGTTTCGCTTATAAATTCGTGCTGGGCGGGGGCCCTAGGGTAGTGGTTAGCACCGCTGCCTTTCACGCCAGAGTTCGGGGTTCGGTTCCCGGTCACGGCGGTTTGAAAGAAACAAAAAAATGTTTCTTCCCCATCCACGTGTGAAAGTCAGTATTGTGGGGAGCCTCCGTGACCAAGAGGTAGCGTGCTCAGACCGTCTCAGACCGCCAGGACTCGAATTTCGAATCCTGTGTCTGGAGAACAGTGTCATCTCAATCATCTCACCACCTCAGGAGGTTCTCCTCGCCCAGTTTAGCCTATATGTGCACAAAGGTGGCCCGATTCACTTTTTTTTTATACATTCGTGCTACCACTCACTCGTTCGTTTTATCCTCTGGCTCTTTAGTGCATCGGGCTCGGGTCGTTTTTCTGACAAATAGGTCGATATTCCGACAGGTCTATATTCAAACAGGTCTATATTCCGACAGGTCTATATTCCGACAGATCATTATTCCGAAATAAAAATAGTAGCGAAAAAGAGGATTAACAGTTGATGTCATCATGAATAGCGATGAAGACGAGACAGCCCATGATACATAATTATATATCTATCTATATATCTAAATATAAACTAAGGTTGCTAAACTATTTAAGTGGTAGACTTACATCACTCTTTAACATGTATTATTCATTTCAAACTGACATTGGTGACTCAAATGTCAGCTTCAAATAATTGAAAAAATACTCTCGCGTTTAAACACAGATCCAGTTATAGTAATTTATAGTAATTTACAATAGTTGCTTCATTTCAGATCTGAACGCATTTCTCCACACTGAAAGGGTTAACCTTCTCCACCCTTCATTTCTTGGAGCCATTTGTGGTATTTAGGGTAGTAGGCCTTATAGTCCGTATTAGAGGGGACTCAATCCACTCTTTCTTGACAACTATGATATATGGAGACTTCAGACTAGTTGTTGGGCTTAATGCCAACCAATGGCATAACCTATAATTAAGGTCTATATTCAAACAGGTCTATATTCCGACAGGTCTATATTCCGACAGATCATTATTCCGACATAAAAATAGTAGCGAAAAAGAGGATTAACAGTTGATGTCATTATGAATAGCGATGAAGACGAGACAGCCCATGATACATAATTATATATCTATCTATATATCTAAATATAAACAAAGGTTGCTAAACTATTTAAGTGGTAGACTTACATCACTCTTTAACATGTATTATTCATTTCAAACTGACATTGGTGACTCAAATGTCAGCTTCAAGTAATTGAAAAAATACTCTCGCGTTTAAACACTGATCCAGTTATAGTAATTTATAGTAATTTACAATAGTTGCTTCATTTCAGATCTGAACGCATTTCTCCACACTGAAATGGTTAACCTTCTCCACCCTTCATTTCTTGGAGCCATTTGTGGTATTTAGGGTAGTAGGCCTTATAGTCCCTATTAGAGGGGACTCAATCTACTCTTTTTTGACAACTATGATATATGGAGACGTTCAGACTAGTTGTTGGGCTTAATGCCAACCAATGGCATAACCTTTAATTAAATATTTAACATGACTGCCATCTGGGTCCAGAAAGTTATATATATATATAGATTATTTAAAAGTATACTTGTATTTATTTTATAGCTTTCTCTGTTTTCCAGAGTATCTTAACATGCTTGTTGGCTGATAATATCACTCCCTGTAGGATCTGTAACAGATAGCACCGTGCGTGGCATACCACGGGCGGCTAGTGGCCGGAGTTTCGGGGTGAACATCGAATATTTTTTTTTCCAACTCCCGACCGACCGACCTACCGGCTACGGGGGCCGGCCGTCTCAGGCGTTCAGCGCGGCTCCAGCCCCGGGTGCGAGGGGGAGATTTTTTTTCGGCGTCCCCCGTCCAAAGCCGGTGCAGCACCGTGCGTGGCATACCACGGGCGGATAGTGGCCGGAGTTTCAGGAAGAACATCGAATATTTTTTTCCCACCCCCGACCGACCGGCCTGCCGTCTCAGGCGTTCAGCGCGGCTCCAGCCTCGGCTGCTATAGACCATTAAAATAGCAGTAAGCCTGGAAATAAATAATCACCAAATTGTGTATAAAAAAATAATTAAAAAACACAAAAAAGCTTCTTCAAAAGGGTGTAGAAATAAATGTATACAAAATTCTGAAAGTTACCCTCGCTTCTTTCGACATCAATTTCACACTGTCATTTGCTCTGGGATTAACACGTGGATTAGTACCCGTATTTCTTATTTTGGACAAGTCAAGTCAAGTCAAGTAAAATTTATTTAAGTGTCACCCACAATTCATTTACATTAAGAACATTACAGTGTTACATTTATTGCGGCCAGTCAGTTCTGACTTATGAGACACTATCAAGAAAACATAGCATAGAATAGTATATTGTTAAAAATAATGTAAAATTATGCAGGCTACCCAGCAGACACGAAACACTAAACCAATGCCGGATCAATGCTGGCCGGCCATCTATACGACGCGGCCCAACATTGAACCAACATCGGGGCCCAATGCCTCGCGCTTGCCGGGCATAGATAGACCTATAGTATACATGTACACAATTTGTCCTGGACTTGCTCCGCACGCTCTTGGGTAAATCCATTCATCCCACGTGAGAGACCTAATGTCAAACACGCTATTGCCGGTTATTAGAGGCTACCACGGCCTACATCAGCGCCAACACTGATGCGGGTGCTGCATTGGCTCCGCTGTTGAGCGGAGGAACCAGGGTACGCCACTGGCAATACGCCCGAAGATTATAGCCAGATACGAGGAAGCTGCAGCTGGAGTGCAGAGGGAGTGATCCCTCCTATTGTTACTCTGGGGACTATCCGACCCGAGGATAGCGGAGCTGCGCGAAATGCCACAGAGTTTCATCATTAAATTGTACAGCGAAACTCAAGTCTCCGGCTGTCTGGGCATGTCTGGGGGTATATCCCCTAGACATGCCCAGAACCCCTTATCGGGCGAGCGAAGGAAAACGCTCTCAATAACCCACCATGCCCTATCACCCCCACCCTCACATCATTATCTGTACATCATTCATCTCATCAATTGACTACAACGTTTTTATCGTATTATAATGTCACTTAAAAGACCTTTTGTGCCGAAAAGTGACGTAAAGCAATTATTTACTACTACTACTACTACTACCGCACGCTCTTGCTCCCACACACCGACACAGAGAGAGGCTCCACACACATACTTGGTAGGAGTGTGGAACCCCTCTCCACAACACCATATAGAAAAGAACCTCTAAAAACCGCACGCGTAAGAACAGAGACCACATAAGGATAAACAGATCATAATGGTAATACAGTAATGGAACATACATAAAATCATACTCTGTTCAAACGAATGCATGCAGTGCGCACCGGTCATAGGCCAGTAACCCAGCAAACACGACACGTCGAAACAATGATGTTCCAATGCTGGGCCAGCGTCGCAGACGTTGGGGCAGCACTAAAACATCACTGCCCCAACGTGTCGTGTCCGCTGGGAGCCCAGCAAACACAAAACATGTGCACGGCACCTATACAACGTTGGCCCAACGTCGGAGCGGTACAACACTGCACAGACACTACACAAATGTCCTATGATTGCCGGGAAAACATGTGAAATAAAATAATATATAGCTAATCATGTTAAAAATTGATGGTTACCATATTCACGATAACAGTACACCAATGTATTATGTGAATAATTTATGATCCCTTCTCTGGAGCATCAAGTGACAGGCTTTTGCTGTATGACGCACTAATTTCGAATTTGACATTAAATATTTAAAACGGTCGTCCATAGACCATCCTGAAAACATATCGTGACTAGATTGAGCTTTAAGGAACAGTTCATTTCGTAAATCGGCATAAAAATTACGCGACATAAGGACATGCTTTTCAGTTTTTACAGATCCTGAAACACAAATTAAACAGGTTCTTTGGTCGACAGATAACTGTGAATATCTCCCAGTCTCAATGTGAAGTGGAGCTACACCACAACGCAAAGAGGCTAGGGCTTCACGCTGGCTTAATATAATGTTCATGCTAAGGTGAGGCTATGCGCTAAAATCATTTTTAAATGTGCGATAAGTCTTTAGTTTATTCCCACATACATTACGGCGCTGGTCATTCCAAAGCTCACTGTGCCATTTTTGTTCAATGTCTTCAAAAACACAAGTATCCATATATTCAAGAACATCGTCAGCAGAATGAGCTTTAGATACGTCATTTAAATGCTGTAAACCCAAGGCAGTAAATTTTGATCTCACCCTAAAACACCAATTGTTTTTATTAATTCGGGCAGCAGCTAAATTCCAGTTAAACACTTTTTTGGTTAGTCTATTCTGACACATACAAGTCAGCCTTAGACACCACAGACGGGTTACATTTAAAATCTGTTTATGGAAAGGTGTTTCCCACCCCAATTCAGCTTGGATAGCAAGGTTGGGACTGTGCCTACGCACCCCTAAAAATACTCGACACGCCCGGTTATGAACAGCATTTATGCAACTAAATTATTTTAAGCCCCAAATAGCTGAACCATATTCAAGTATGGGAGATACCATTCCGTCGTAAAGAGTACGATAACAAGGTAAAGGAAAACCCCCAGTAGCTTTATACTTTGAAATAAGCACACTAAGAGCTCTGCTTGCAGATACTGATAAGGCCTTTGCCACGATTGATACATCATAATGTTCACTGAACCAGAGGCCCAAGTATTTGTATTTAGAGACAATATCGATGTCAAGAGATCCACATTTAAATTTAAAATGAGTACTCTGTTTTGAGGCTGGCCGGAAGTGAACTACATTTGTTTTCGATTGATTTAATACCATCTGCCATTTTTCACACCACTTATTTATTTCCTGGCTTTTCCACCCTAGTCCCTCAGCAGCCCGGCTCCCTGTTGACGAACCTGCTTTGGCCTCGATTATAACACATGATCACGCTAAGGATTTGTGCGCTACTGAGCTCGGTCCGCTGAGGATATCCTTTCCACTGCCGGGTAGATATACCACAGCTCTACCACAGCGTATCAAAACGGATGGAAAAATCGGCCCTCTCACAAACACTATGATATACCGCACTCACACCACAGCGTTCTAATCCCTATCCAAAAAGTGGCCTTCTCTCACGCATAGCGTAAAAATCCGTAATTTATCTCAAAATCTCTCTTATTCATGTATAGGGTCTCACCACCCTAAATAAGCCGAAATCACGGCAGGTGTATACTAATGATGGAATCATCACACAAAATATTTTCAATGCGGCTGTTTCAACCTCTGTTAAATTAAAAACAAATACAAAGAAGTTATATTTCTGTGAATATTTAATAAGTACATGATGTCTCCTTCATCCCGGATATCAGATATGACTGTTTCGTGATAATCTGACAGGGATACAGTGGGTTAAAAGGATGTATGTCTGGTCTGTGAAAGTGGGTATGAATTTAAGCGTAATTTGAACTATAGTGACCTTTTTGCACACTAGGGGGCCTAGCTCAAAATCTGTCTGGGTAGCAACCTCTTATCGGAGCTGTTTTTGAAAATGCACAGTCCAGGCTTCATTGTGATATGCGACACTAGATAGGGGGGAGGGCAAAAAGAAGTAAAATCGGCCCGTGGAATTGAGGCATTTTACATGTATTTCAATGGGACTGGCATTTGGGGTGGTGAGACCATGAGTATGCAGAAGGCCATTCAGGTTTTCTTGGTTTAGTTGACATATTCTGACTGGTTAATACAAAAATTGAGCTTTAAACCTATATTTAATGGATGTTTATCGTCGCTGCAATTAAAAAATTCCACAATTTTGATTAGAAAGTGTATAATTGAGAATATGGGGGAATAACTAAGCCTAAAAGAGATCTGTGAAGGTCGTGTTTTGAGGATAATTCATAGATAAAATACTTGATTTGTAATTTGAGAGACATATGGGAGCAAATAAAAAATCAAATATAACGAATTGAGAGCGCATAATAATAAAAACAGTTCACCCTAAAGTATATGTCCTCTTTCATCAACAATTTTTTAAATAAAAAGTAACCATGACAACTTTTTATGACGAAATAGTGGCGGGAATAGTCACTCTATTTAAATTTTGTATGCACCGCGACATTTACGAAAAACAGACTGATTTTCAGTACATCTAAGATTTTTCAAAGTGCTGCCAGGGCAACAGTTTTTACAAGATATACTTAATTCAAAAAATATATTGCTCAGAACAACTTGAAGCTTCATCCCAGGCTGAAAAAAAATTAACAACTACATATACATTTCTATATGAGTATGCAGAAGGCCATTCAGGTTTTCTTGGTTTAGTTGACATATTCTGACTGGTTAATACAAAAATTGAGCTTTAAAACCTATATTTAATGGATGTTTATCGTCGCTGCAATTAAAAAATTCCACAATTTTGATTAGAAAGTGTATAATTGAGAATATGGGGGAATAACTAAGCCTAAAAGAGATCTGTGAAGGTCGTGTTTTGAGGATAATTCATAGATAAAATACTTGATTTGTAATTTGAGAGACATATGGGAGCAAATAAAAAATCAAATATAACGAATTGAGAACGCATAATAATAAAAACAGTTCACTCTAAAGTATATGTCCTCTTTCATCAACAATTTTTTAAATAAAAAGTAACCATGACAACTTTTTATGACGAAATAGTGGCGGGAATAGTCACTCTATTTAAATTTTGTATGCACCGCGACATTTACGAAAAACAGACTGATTTTCAGTACATCTAAGATTTTTCAAAGTGCTGCCAGGGCAACAGTTTTTACAAGATATACTTAATTCAAAAAATATATTGCTCAGAACAACTTGAAGCTTCATCCCAGGCTGAAAAAAAATTAACAACTACATATACATTTCTATATATGGTCTCACCACCCTAAATAAGCCGAAATCACGGCAGGTGTATACTAATGATGGAATCATCACACAAAATATTTTCAATGCGGCTGTTTCAACCTCTGTTAAATTAAAAACAAATACAAAGAAGTTATATTTCTGTGAATATTTAATAAGTACATGATGTCTCCTTCATCCCGGATATCAGATATGACTGTTTCGTGATAATCTGACAGGGATACAGTGGGTTAAAAGGATGTATGTCTGGTCTGTGAAAGTGGGTATGAATTTAGGCGTAATTTGAACTATAGTGACCTTTTTGCACACTAGGGGGCCTAGCTCAAAATCTGTCTGGGTAGCAACCTCTTATCGGAGCTGTTTTTGAAAATGCACAGTCCAGGCTTCATTGTGATATGCGACACTAGATAGGGGGGAGGGCAAAAAGAAGTAAAATCGGCCCGTGGAATTGAGGCATTTTACATGTATTTCAATAGGACTGGCATTTGGGGTGGTGAGACCATAGAGCAGCTGCCGCTATTACGTATTTTTACGCTACAGCAGACGTGCGAGGTGAGATATAACGAATTGGTACGCTATGGGTTTTCGTCTACACAGCGTCTAGGGTTACTCTACATAATGCATCTGGAGCGCCTGTGACGCTGGCCCACCATTGAAAAGGTATTTTGCCAACATATTCCGCTTGATGGGGAAGTAATATGGGGTATGGCACCAAGTGTAGTCTTTTTTCATGAATCCACATGGCTACGATTAAGATAATTAGCAAGGAGTTTAAATAATTTAAACCTAATATTTCCTGACAAGGTATCCAACTATATAGGTTGAGAATACGGGCCCAGACAACGAGACAGGGGAGTGCAGTCTGCGACTGACTGTCTAGTAATGAATGGAATACACAAGTAAATATCAGTTCAGAACAAACCAGATGAACACATAATTCAAACTAAACCCAATTTATAGTCATTACTACGATATTTTTATGTTGGAAACATTTCTATAATTTTATTAATTTTTGTAGGTGCCTAGTAAAAATCATAAGGGTGTCTGTGTCCTCTGAGAAAAATGGTTACGTATTAACGTAGGCTTTGTGTAATATATAATATTCTGGTTGAGTGTATTTCTTGTGGAATGTTTCAAGTTAAATGTGAACAGAAAAATACATCTTTGCACATTATTATCGTTATTCATCCAAAGTTTAAGGAGCATCATAATAATTCCACCACCTCATTTTACAAGTATGAGTTCTTTACCACATTGGGTAATTGAATTGTTCTAATAAAGAAAACGGAATAAAGACAAAAATACTAACAGCCTAACAGGTCTTCTGATCAACCGGAAAAAATTCCAACATCGTAATCATGGAATGTAGGCCTACTAAGATAACAGAAAAGTCAACATGTCACGGCCGAGAAAATACACACGGAGATGACAACGTGCCCAGCAAACACGATACTACTAGATTAATATTGGTCCAGCATAAGCGACGCTGACCCAGCATTAAACCAACATTGGGACAATGTATCGTGTGCGCTGTGAATGGTTGGCATGTATCAAAGCTGTAACGTACTGTGCCGTGGTGATGGATACACATTAAGTGCTACGGGGCGGCTGGGGCATAGCTACGCTACAACGTATTAAATCGTAACCAGACGAAATGCCGTGGAACAGCCATAGTGTAATGTTCTGTTATTGACCCCCCTGTTCATTATCAAGATAATTAGTGAAGAATAAATTGAAAATTAAATGTTATGGAAACCAAAATGTCTTCACAAGAAATCAAACTAAGGGTTGCAGGTGTAAAATCGGGTATATTTAATATCTATGTCATAATATTTAAAGCATGTAAAAGTGACGAAATAGCTTATTTCACATAATCTTATAACTATCCATTTATAATTGCTAATTAGTAAACATCATGATAAGTTAGAAGCATGCCGCTAAGTTTACTGGGAAGAAATGGGGAAATACTCTCTGTATATCAAAGATTACAAGTGTGCGTTATTTACCAGCTTAGCAAAACTAGTTTTAATACTGAATAAAAAGGAATGAGGATGAAAACTACTGACAGGTCTACGACATACGATGGTGCTTGTCAGAAGGCCGTTTTTTCGCTACGATCCAGTACGCTGTGACAGGCCTATGCTGTATGGTACTGTTTCTGAGAGGGCCGCAAAAACGATCCTGTTTAATACGCTATGGCAGTGGAAAGGATATAGGCGCTATAGAAGTTTTATTGATTTATTGATTGATTTACAATTTGCAGTAGTGCCTGTAGGTCTTCCTCGCTATCCCCTAGGACTACAATGTCATCCGCGTACATGCATGCCAGAAATAAGAATTCGGGAATTTCTTCTCTATAATATCTAGCCTAACTGATAAATGCGCGGCACAAAAATTAAAAATCTTTTGCAGTTCTAGTCTATGGACATGTTTACATCATATGTTCATATTAATAACCCTAAATAAATTTCACTGATTTTTTTATGATATTAGCCTGATTGAGTCCCTTTAATGACTTAAAGTTTCGTGTTTACTCGAATCGTGGAGCTTAAGTTCCCACGGATATTCAGCGAAAATGAAAAGTCGGTGTTGAAATGATTTCATTGTGATGAATGGATGGATGGATGGATGGATGGATGGATGGATGGACAAATGAATGAATGAATGACGGGCAAACCCTAATTGAATACAAAAATGAACCAACGAATGAAAGAACGAACGAACGAACGAATAGATGGATGGACGGATAAGCGATTAACCCTTCAACCACCGGTGCCGCAAATATTCGGGTTTTCATTTTTACATTATTGGAACTCATTCTAATAATGTTTTAATATGGTTCACAAAACGGATTCTGAGCACTGTTTTTTTTGTGTCCATATAATGTGTGTCCCAAATGACTATCACTCACATCTTCTCAAATACGGCAAAACACATAAGTTAAGTTTTCTGTCATTCCATAGCCTACAGTAGGCACACAAAACGTTGTTTCTGAATACGCATAAATATCTGTATTTGCTGAGTTATTAGGATTTCCATTGTCAATTTTACGACAGTTAGTGGTCTCCAATTTTTGAGCTATGGCTTGAGCCATCAGTTTATACACTGTAGATAACCAATAGATTTTACTGAAAACATTGCTTACATTGGGATCAAACTAGTCCAATATAATCTTAAGAAATTGCCACAATGAGAGTCTGAAAGTGGGGGAAGCAACTATATTATTATATAGATACAATATTTTGCAATGATATATCTTGCCTTTAAAAATCTAACCCTTGGTCTTAATAGCATCTAGCGCCACAGCCAATATTGTGGTAAAAAAATTCTTAGTGCTGTTGATCTACATCTTAGGCAAACCATTGGACGAGATCATGAATACAAGTACGAGTACAAGTACTTTTTAAAAGTACGAGTACTGAGTACCGACGAGTACTGCAAAATCGGTACTTGAGTACCAAAGTACCGAGGTACCGAGTATTTTGGCCCCAAGCCTGACGAGATGGCCTTCTATGACCAATCACACACAGAACATCTAGGTCACTCACATCTCTGGATATTTCAACATGGACGACAGACAAGTGACATTGATACAGTGCAATGTCAATGAGGCTGCACTAGATCTCAGGCTCATCATTGGTCGAGAAAGTCATCTCGACCAATCTCATGCACGATATCTGGGTCAGTCATATACTGAAGGGCCATCACACTTTCCGTGAGTGACCTGATACTGCTATAAACTCGAAAGGCAGTATCTGCTTACTTGTAATGTAAGCAGCTACTGTGTTTGTTATATAGTGGCTGTGTATGTCAGTGTATACACATAATACACACCCGGCTCCAGGCTAACTGTGATTATGTAATACGTGAGGACTCGCCACTCTCTCACTTCTGACTGTGAACAAAATCTATTTAAATTGTAAATATATCAGGCTTCAAGAGATATATTTGTTCTTTTCAGCTCAAACTATTCAAGATTGATATATTACAGACTTCCTTAGCGCCAATATTGATGAAATGATCAATTTTTAAGTCAGGATCGAGCCAACTGTACAGAGACAGAAAGCCAGATGTGGTATGCCTTTGATCAGCTATCACCCGGCAAGCACAACTTATTGCCCCAATGCTGGGCTAGTGTTGGCCCAGTGGTTATTGTGAATCAATGCACCCCGCTATACAGAAACATATAGCAATGCCCGTTATATATAAATTAACTTTTTCATTGCGCCGATTTGACATGGAAAAAGGACAAAGTATGGTGAAATATTAACCCTTACACTGCTGCATAAAATTTGCAGCATGTGTGGTTTCCCACTGAGTAATATCTGGCACGTTTTTTCTTCAAAAATCATCTGATGAAAAACTGTTACTAAAAGCCATTATAATCCAAAATCAGTCAGTTAGCTATATTTAAAGCGCAAATAGGAAGACCAGAGATATGGGAAGACACCACAAAACGAAAGTAAAAATTTATTTTTTTTTGCTTGCACAGTACAGTAGTCCCTTCTGATACGACTTTCATACTGCCAGAGAACCAAAGTCGCATCAAAGGGGTAGTCGTATCTGAGAAGGGTGAAAAAAAACTCCAGAAAAAATGTAAAATGGGCCGAATTTGATGTTTAAGACAGCACCCTTTATACACAGCACCTTTTCGTTGTGACAGTCTGATGAGCGCAGTTGACAGCCTGTGTTAATTGCCGGTTCTAACGGTAACACACGTAATTTAGAAGTACTGAAAGTGGCTTGTGTTTTCATAAGAATCGTGGCAATGTTTTATCCACATTTCAATATAGGCCTATGCTTTGCAGTACAAAACATGTGACACTGACTGTGACAGCTACTTTCAATTGATGTCGACCCGTCAAAAGTTAAGACTAGGCTGAATACTGAGTCCTAGTTTACCATTCTGGACCAGCAAGACAATGTACCTTATTATCTCTAAAAACGTGCCAGGTAGGGAGACGCAGTAGGGGCTGGTTAATTATATATGTGTACTGAGATCATTGGACGATACCACGCTACTTTTTAAATCTTAGAGCGCGTGGGTGATATTTAACAGCTGCACAAATTTATGGCTGAAACGCTGATGAATCTGTCTGACTCAACGATCACTGAGTCAGTGCAATGACCATGCAGTCATCACTTATGCTGTAAGCAATGCTGACGAGCTGCCGTCATTTTGACACAACTCAACGTACAGCCTAGTAGAGCCTACTTAATCCAGGTGCCGACATCAGGTAATTAAAATAGCTGTGAGGGATCAAGGCTGACACTGGGCACGCTATGGTTCTGTTAATGTGTCACACACACTACACTCTTACTCAACCCGAAACTCTAGGATTGATCGATAATACATTGCTAAATAAAAATTTAATAACAAATGTTATGGATGTACACATGTATTCTCAATGCAATATTCAATAGCAAACAGACGAGGCGGGCGTCTTCTATGTTGACCAAGCTTGGAGTTAAACAGACAATACGGCTAACGCACGCACTAGCACAGATATTATCTTCACGTGTATTACACTCTGAGGCACTGTACTGCACGTGGCTGTGAATATGGTCGGCGCGAGACATTGGTGCGGTGTTGTTCTAATTATGGGCCATCGTCATCAATGGCGGCATCGGCTTGGCGTCTCGTGGCGGCGTACCCCGTTTACGTTTATTCTCATTCTGATAGACTGCTATACCCTGCCTTATTTTCCAAATCAATAACTTTGCGAGCTTAGGCGCTATCATTATCTAATTTACATCATTATTTTCAGCATTGTTTTCTGGTGATATTTATTACATAATTGAAAAAGTTAGGTATTTGAAGTGGGATGCTTATCACAACTAGCAGACACACGGACACCGCTGACGTCCCCTGCTAATTAGTGGTGTAATGCACCTTGTAACGCCAAGGGTGCATTAAATGTTAACTGCAGCGCATGTAAATAAATAAATATTTACATCGAAAACCCAATTTAAACATGGTTTTAAATTAATAACATAAAAAGTATTGTGGATACAGTAAAAATAGTTATATCAGAAAGCATTTTTCAGCTACTATAATCTGATATGCGTCCCAACGATGTGGAAACATAAAAAGTCGTATCTTGTCAATGCAGGGGGCGGGGGCCCTAGGGTAGTGGTTAGCACCGCTGCCTTTCACGCCAGATTTCGGGGTTCGGTTCCCGGTCTCGGCGGTTTGAAAGAAACAAAAAATGTTTCTTCCCCATCCACGTGTGAAAGTCAGTATTGCGGGGAGCCTCCGTGACCGAGAGGTAGCGTGCTCGGCCTCAGACCGCCAGGGCTCGAATTTCGAATCCTGTGTCTGGAGGACAGTGTCATCTCAATCATCTCACCATCCTCAGGAGGTTCTCCTGGCCCAGTTTAGCCTATATGTGCACAAAGGTGGCCTAAAGCCCGATTCATTTCATTTGTCAATGCAGGGCCGGCAGACATCTGCAGATGTGACACAGTCTGTGAACAGCTAATTTCAAAAAGTCGTATCTAATAGAAGGATATTGCTATCTGGTACGGTGATTTGAAGCTACCAGTACACATCTGCACACAGTGTCAATATTGTGTCAAGGCTGGCCCACTTCATACGACGCTGTACCAGCCTTAAGCCAACATTAGCTTAACATAGTATCTGCTGAGCTGTATTGGCGGAAAATATATTTGTTTTGATTACAATTTTACATGGCCCATTGCCAAATATAAATATCAGCTTCAGTCCAATGCAAAAAAAATCCTTTCAATAATGTTCAGAACCGCAGGGTTCTTGATATAAGCACATCAAGTACCACATTTTAAACATGTTAAAGATAAAATGTGACATCAATCAGCAATATTTTAAAACAGTTGACCTCCATTTTGACAAATCTGAATAAAAGTTGTGGACCGCGTAAGCGAGACACAACTTCAAGTGGGTGAAAATTCAGATTGAATAATTTGGCGGTTAAAGGCTTGAGCATGCCAAACGAATGAATGGGGTTTTAGGCTACCTCTCGGGTAAATTACAGGCAATAACAGGAAAGGTTACATTATACGTCAGTGCTGGTTACAAAATACGTTTTTCCCTGTGACCGCATAATGTAACCAGACGTATAATGTAACCGTTTACATTATACGTCTGGTTACATTATGCGGTTCTACAGCTGTCTAAATACATGGGCGGGGGCCCTGGTGCAGTGGTTAAAGCGACACAATCAGGCTAAAATCATAAAAAAATCGGTATTTTTATTTTGGCTTCTTAATATGACCATATGATGTAAACATGTACTTAGACTAGAACTGTGTAAGTTTTTTAATTTTTGTGTTGCGCATTTACCAGCTAAGCGAGATATTAAGACGAAATTCCCGTATTTCTTATTTTGAACGTGCATGTCCGAGATAAATCATCGCGTGTCGCAAGTGTCGCCAACGACACACCATCTTACGGTTCAGATATGGAATGCTTGCTTACTTGCAACACGTTGTGGAGGGTGGCATTTGCTAACTAATCAAAATCAAACTACGCTCTGCTTCAGAGAAATTTTGATTTGAATAATAGTCATTATTTTATAACTTAATGTGGTATGTAGCTATCCTGCAGTATTATATTATTCATTTTTATTAGTGTATCCTCCTTTATTAAAAAGCATTGCACATAAAATAGAAAAATAACGACATAATGTGGGTCCGTTTAAAATATAGAACAAAACTGAGCAAATCTGTGCCACCCTTCCAGCCAGGAACGGAACACATCAAGCGTATTATGTATTAGCAAGGTATTAGAGTAACAATGCAGTAGTAGTAGTAAATACATGTAATTGCTTTACGTCACTTTTCGGCACAAAAGGTCTTTTAAGTGACATCGTAATGCGATAAAACAAGTCGATTGATGAGATGAAATGATGTACAGATGATGATGTAGGGTGGGGGTGATAGGCATGGTGGGTTATTGAGAGCGTTTTCCTTCGCTCGCCCGATAAGGGGTTCTGGGCATGTCTAGGGGATCTACCCCCAGACATGCCCAGACGGCTGGAGACTTGGGTTTCGCTGTGCAATTTAATGCTGAAACGTGGCATTTCGCGCAGCTCCGCTATCCTCAGGTCGGATAGTCCCCAGAGTAACAATAGGAAGGATAACTCCCTCTGGGTAACTCCATTTATCCCACGTGAGAGACCTAATGTCAAACACGCTATTGCCGGTTATTTAAGGCTACCACAGCCTACACCAGCGCCAGCACTGATGCTAGAGCTGCATTAGCACCGCAGTTGAACGGAGGAACCAGGGTACGCCACTGGCAATCCACCTGAAGATTATGGCCAGATACGAGGAGGGTGCAGCTTCCCTTGGATGATTGCTGTAGACTAGTGCTTCTATACCATGTCATACAGTATGAAACTGACTGAACAGATCTCTAATGACCCTCCCCAGATGGGGGAAAAAGTACTATTACTAGCAATCATCCCAGTATCCCTTCTTCATTAGAAAAATTAAATTTTCCAATGTGGTAAGCAACTCATACTTGTAAAATTACACAGTTACCATTTTGTTCTGGTAAGTTTAGCGGCATTGTTGTCAATTGTAACCTATTATGATGCTCCTTAAACTTCAACATTTGATGGATAACGATAATAATGTGCAGTGACATATTTTCCTGAGTATATTTAACTTTAAACATTCCACAAGAAATAAACTCACCTAGAATATTATATATTAAACAAAGTATACGTTGATACGATCGTGGCCGCAATAAATTTTGCCAGAGGACACAGACAGTCTTATGATTTTTACCAGGCCCCTACATAAATTAATAAAATTATAGAAATGTTTCGAACACAAAAATATCGTAGTAATGACTATAAATTGGGCTTAGCTTGAATTATGTGTACATCTGGTTTGTTTTAAACTGATATTTATTTGTGTATTCAATTCATTACTAGTCAGGCAGTCGCAGACTGCAATCCCCCGACCGTCTCGTTGTCTTGATCTTGATCTTCCTAAAATGTAATGGGTTGATCCTTGGTCCGAGGCACAACTCTGGTAAAAGTGTTTTGCAAGTTCTTCAAATATATGATTGATAATGTGGGCAAACAAACTAATCGACAAAGAAACGCAACCAAATACATAACCTCATTTCTATGAGAAAAATATAAACATCTTTCAATATAAATTCAATATAATATGTTTACAGATCTCTAAAAAACAAGTCATGTATGTGGTACCTTGATCCAGCCATGTGAAGTTTAATCTTATATACAATTTTAGTCCTACACACCTTAAATATTGTGATATATAATAAGTATATCCGGTTATGTAAATTCAACCTTTATAGTTGGTTACCTCATCAGGAAATTTTAGGTTTATAATATTGATACTCCTTGCTAATTATCTTAATCGTAGACATGTTGTTTCATGACAAAAGACTACACAGGGTGCCATACACGTAACCATACTACTTTCCTATCAAACGCAATATGTTGGCAACATGCCTTTTCAATGGTGGGCCAGATGCATTATGTAGAGGAACCCTAGACGCTGTGTAGACGGAAACCCATAACATACCAAATCGTTATATCTCACCTCGCACGTCTGCCGTAGCGTAAAAAAACGTAATAGCAGCAGCTGCTCTATACATGACTAAGAGACATTTCGAAATAAATTACGGATTTTTACGCTATGCCTGAGAGAAGGCCACTTTTTGGATACGGATTAGCACGCTCTGGTGTGAGTGCGGTATATCAGAGTGCTTGTGAGATTTTCGCATACGTTTTGAAACGCTGTGGCGTAGCTGTGGTATATCTACCCGGCAGTGGAAAGGATATTAGACTATAAACTTGCATATTTACCTTCCCAAAAAGCACAGAGCGTTTTGCTAACATTCATGTTTTCTGCTTTGGTTTTGCTTTGGTTACGTCAAAGGGTAACATTCTGGAAACTTTTTGTAAATGTTTGCAACGTGCTGCAAACGTTTTGCGAATGCTTGCAATAACATCAATCCCTAACCTAAAGTAAACGTCACCATGCAACGTATCTTGTCAATGCAGGGGGCGGGGGCCCTAGGGTAGTGGTTAGCACCGCTGCCTTTCACGCCAGATTTCGGGGTTCGGTTCCCGGTCTCGGCGGTTTAAAAGAAACAAAAAATGTTTCTTCCCCATCCACGTGTGAAAGTCAGTATTGCGGGGAGCCTCCGTGACCGAGAGGTAGCGTGCTCGGCCTCAGACCGCCAGGGCTCGAATTTCGAATCCTGTGTCTGGAGGACAGTGTCATCTCAATCATCTCACCATCCTCAGGAGGTCCTCCTGGCCCAGTTTAGCCTATATGTGCACAAAGGTGGCCTAAAGCCCGATTCATTTCATTTGTCAATGCAGGGCCGGCAGACATCTGCAGATGTGACACAGTCTGTGAACAGCTAATTTCAAAAAGTCGTATCTAATAGAAGGATATTGCTATCTGGTACGGTGATTTGAAGCTACCAGTACACATCTGCACACAGTGTCAATATTGTGTCAAGGCTGGCCCACTTCATACGACGCTGTACCAGCCTTAAGCCAACATTAGCTTAACATAGTATCTGCTGAGCTGTATTGGCGGAAAATATATTTGTTTTGATTACAATTTTACATGGCCCATTGCCAAATATAAATATCAGCTTCAGTCCAATGCAAAAAAAATCCTTTCAATAATGTTCAGAACCGCAGGGTTCTTGATATAAGCACATCAAGTACCACATTTTAAACATGTTAAAGATAAAATGTGACATCAATCAGCAATATTTTAAAACAGTTGACCTCCATTTTGACAAATCTGAATAAAAGTTGTGGACCGCGTAAGCGAGACACAACTTCAAGTGGGTGAAAATTCAGATTGAATAATTTGGCGGTTAAAGGCTTGAGCATGCCAAACGAATGAATGGGGTTTTAGGCTACCTCTCGGGTAAATTACAGGCAATAACAGGAAAGGTTACATTATACGTCAGTGCTGGTTACAAAATACGTTTTTCCCTGTGACCGCATAATGTAACCAGACGTATAATGTAACCGTTTACATTATACGTCTGGTTACATTATGCGGTTCTACAGCTGTCTAAATACATGGGCGGGGGCCCTGGTGCAGTGGTTAAAGCGACACAATCAGGCTAAAATCATAAAAAAATCGGTATTTTTATTTTGGCTTCTTAATATGACCATATGATGTAAACATGTACATAGACTAGAACTGTGTAAGTTTTTTAATTTTTGTGTTGCGCATTTACCAGCTAAGCGAGATATTAAGACGAAATTCCCGTATTTCTTATTTTGGACGTGCATGTCCGAGATAAATCATCGCGTGTCGCAAGTGTCGCCAACGACACACCATCTTACGGTTCAGATATGGAATGCTTGCTTACTTGCAACACGTTGTGGAGGGTGGCATTTGCTAACTAATCAAAATCAAACTACGCTCTGCTTCAGAGAAATTTTGATTTGAATAATAGTCATTATTTTATAACTTAATGTGGTATGTAGCTATCCTGCAGTATTATATTATTCATTTTTATTAGTGTATCCTCCTTTATTAAAAAGCATTGCACATAAAATAGAAAAATAACGACATAATGTGGGTCCGTTTAAAATATAGAACAAAACTGAGCAAATCTGTGCCACCCTTCCAGCCAGGAACGGAACACATCAAGCGTATTATGTATTAGCAAGGTATTAGAGTAACAATGCAGTAGTAGTAGTAAATACATGTAATTGCTTTACGTCACTTTTCGGCACAAAAGGTCTTTTAAGTGACATCGTAATGCGATAAAACAAGTCGATTGATGAGATGAAATGATGTACAGATGATGATGTAGGGTGGGGGTGATAGGCATGGTGGGTTATTGAGAGCGTTTTCCTTCGCTCGCCCGATAAGGGGTTCTGGGCATGTCTAGGGGATCTACCCCCAGACATGCCCAGACGGCTGGAGACTTGGGTTTCGCTGTGCAATTTAATGCTGAAACGTGGCATTTCGCGCAGCTCCGCTATCCTCAGGTCGGATAGTCCCCAGAGTAACAATAGGAAGAATAACTCCCTCTGGGTAACTCCATTTATCCCACGTGAGAGACCTAATGTCAAACACGCTATTGCCGGTTATTTAAGGCTACCACAGCCTACACCAGCGCCAGCACTGATGCTAGAGCTGCATTAGCACCGCAGTTGAACGGAGGAACCAGGGTACGCCACTGGCAATCCACCTGAAGATTATGGCCAGATACGAGGAGGGTGCAGCTTCCCTTGGATGATTGCTGTAGACTAGTGCTTCTATACCATGTCATACAGTATGAAACTGACTGAACAGATCTCTAATGACCCTCCCCAGATGGGGGAAAAAGTACTATTACTAGCAATCATCCCAGTATCCCTTCTTCATTAGAAAAATTAAATTTTCCAATGTGGTAAGCAACTCATACTTGTAAAATTACACAGTTACCATTTTGTTCTGGTAAGTTTAGCGGCATTGTTGTCAATTGTAACCTATTATGATGCTCCTTAAACTTCAACATTTGATGGATAACGATAATAATGTGCAGTGACATATTTTCCTGAGTATATTTAACTTTAAACATTCCACAAGAAATAAACTCACCTAGAATATTATATATTAAACAAAGTATACGTTGATACGATCGTGGCCGCAATAAATTTTGCCAGAGGACACAGACAGTCTTATGATTTTTACCAGGCCCCTACATAAATTAATAAAATTATAGAAATGTTTCGAACACAAAAATATCGTAGTAATGACTATAAATTGGGCTTAGCTTGAATTATGTGTACATCTGGTTTGTTTTAAACTGATATTTATTTGTGTATTCAATTCATTACTAGTCAGGCAGTCGCAGACTGCAATCCCCCGACCGTCTCGTTGTCTTGATCTTGATCTTCCTAAAATGTAATGGGTTGATCCTTGGTCCGAGGCACAACTCTGGTAAAAGTGTTTTGCAAGTTCTTCAAATATATGATTGATAATGTGGGCAAACAAACTAATCGACAAAGAAACGCAACCAAATACATAACCTCATTTCTATGAGAAAAATATAAACATCTTTCAATATAAATTCAATATAATATGTTTACAGATCTCTAAAAAACAAGTCATGTATGTGGTACCTTGATCCAGCCATGTGAAGTTTAATCTTATATACAATTTTAGTCCTACACACCTTAAATATTGTGATATATAATAAGTATATCCGGTTATGTAAATTCAACCTTTATAGTTGGTTACCTCATCAGGAAATTTTAGGTTCATAATATTGATACTCCTTGCTAATTATCTTAATCGTAGACATGTTGTTTCATGACAAAAGACTACACAGGGTGCCATACACGTAACCATACTACTTTCCTATCAAACGCAATATGTTGGCAACATGCCTTTTCAATGGTGGGCCAGATGCATTATGTAGAGGAACCCTAGACGCTGTGTAGACGGAAACCCATAACATACCAAATCGTTATATCTCACCTCGCACGTCTGCCGTAGCGTAAAAAAACGTAATAGCAGCAGCTGCTCTATACATGACTAAGAGACATTTCGAAATAAATTACGGATTTTTACGCTATGCCTGAGAGAAGGCCACTTTTTGGATACGGATTAGCACGCTCTGGTGTGAGTGCGGTATATCAGAGTGCTTGTGAGATTTTCGCATACGTTTTGAAACGCTGTGGCGTAGCTGTGGTATATCTACCCGGCAGTGGAAAGGATATTAGACTATAAACTTGCATATTTACCTTCCCAAAAAGCACAGAGCGTTTTGCTAACATTCATGTTTTCTGCTTTGGTTTTGCTTTGGTTACGTCAAAGGGTAACATTCTGGAAACTTTTTGTAAATGTTTGCAACGTGCTGCAAACGTTTTGCGAATGCTTGCAATAACATCAATCCCTAACCTAAAGTAAACGTCACCATGCAACGTGCTGCAAACGTTTTGTGAATTTTTGCAGTAACATCAATCATTAACCTAAAATTAACATTACCATGCAACGTGCTGGAAACGTTTTGCGAATGTTTGCAATAACATTTATCACTGACCTAAAATAAACGTTACCATGCAACGTGCAGCAAACGTTTTACGAATGTTTGCAATAACATCAATCCCTAGCCTAAAATTAGAGTTACCATGCAACGTGCTGCGAATGTTGTATGAGCGTTGTCGTGATATGCCTGGAAAGTTTTTTTCGCTTGAAAAATCATAGACGTTGTACACATGACTAGGAAAGTATCTGTAACTTTTATAGGACGTTTTGGGAACGTCAGTGTCACTATAACGACTTTGCAAGAATTCAGAAATTGATCAGATTGATTTTGTTTAAAATAATTAAGAATTTCGAATATAGGGCCTAATACAGTATAACCTGAGGTCAACTAGTCGACCGCTGCTATGGGCGACTATAATGTGCACCTGTTATGAATGACCACATTTTGTGTTTCCCGAAGTTTTTTGTATTCAATAAGCAACCACCTGTACTAGCTACAACGCGACCATGCAGCGACTACAATGTTGGTGCAAAAGGTCCCAAATTGATCTGCCAATGATCGACCACTATAGGCTACCCAGCAGACACAATACGTTCACCCAATGTCTGTTTAATGTTGGGCCGACGTCGTAGACCTTGGTTCAACATTAAACCAACATTGGGTCCATGTCTTGTGTCTGTTGGGTAATGTCAAAAACGTTGTTCCTGATATGTGGTCGGGTCGCTCAGTGACCGGTCTCAGTGTCACACAAACCATTTTAGCGACGGTCGCCAAAATAAGTTTCATATCATTTGCTTCATTTTTACTTAATGTTTACCCGCAAATGACCGACCACTAATGTGAGAAAATCGTTCCCACATCGAAGATATGGGGTCGGTCGCTCAGTTATCAGACTCACTGTTATGCCTCTATAACTGCACTGCTTATCGCGGACCGTCATATAGCGACGGTTTCATTTGCTCCATTTTTATTTAATCCTTTCAACAAATATGCAAACTGTCCAAAATTGACCTGCCAATGAGCGACCATTAAAAAGTCGTTCGTTGAGTTATGTAAATATCACAAAATTACTCAAATTCAAAATGGCCGTTTAGCGGCCATTTTAAAATTGTTTGCTCCCAAAGGTTTATGAGGTGATCGGCTGACATTGCTGAGTATTTAAATTGCCAAATTAAAAGATAATTTGATGGAAACTTTTACCTGAAACGCGCTAACGAACATTTCTTCGTTAGTGGCGGCCTAGTAATTAAAGGGTTGATGATATGCGGATCAAAATGTCTCCAAAAACATTCCCCAGTGGTATGTGATGGCTATGTCAAGTATGAGGGAGCAGAAGTTGATATATTATAGTAGCTATTTTGGAAAACAAATAACGGCGACGGAGGCGGCGGCGGAACCGTCTGGAATGCAGTAAGCAGTCTTCCTCAGCGAGGGCTGCTTAATTATTCAAAACAATAAAATGTAAAATGTTGCTATTTCTGAAATTATTAATAATAGTACAAAATAAAATTCTAACTGTGTATATGTTTTTTGGAAATTCCTCTATTTCCATTCATGTTTTGCGATGACGTAACCATGACGTTATGTCAATCGAATGGAATCTGAAATTTATTATAATATTATCATTTTTATCCAATCAAAAACGTCTAAAATTAAGTTAAAAATCTGAACAATTGTCCTTTAATGCAATATACATAGCTGTGAGTGCATCACAGCAAACGCAAAATATTTGTATACATTTGTACAATGTTGGACCGACGTCGAAGACATTGGACCGACGTTGTACAAATGTTATACAAATGTGTTGTGTTTGCTGGGATGTGTTGAGATGCCACACAATTTAACATGGTTAAGTAAATAAGTTATTGCACGTAGTTCATTACTTGGTTTCGAATTTTTCCAAAGTGTGAAAAAAATATATTCCACATAGATGTGAACTTTTACTTGGTTTACTTTTTCTAACATTTGTTATTGAAATAATATCACTTAATTGAGATGAACAAATTATGTGATACGAAGGAATCTATAGATTTCATCTATAGATTTCTTGGAGATCATACGTAGGCCTGAGATGTAGACTGATCACGTGGATACAATAGTAGCCTACGAGTCCATTTCAGCCGTCAGCTGGAGTCACACGTGAATGTTCTACGCTATAACACTACCTTCGCGTTATAACACATCTGGTATATACAAGAACATGAAATGTAAGTACACTTTTTGACACATTGAAGATTTATGTCATGCACGCTATGATTGCTGTTGCTATGGAAAATATACCTAAAACTACGTGTGCCGTTCTTTATTATTTCATATTCAATATAATAGAGGCCTGTATATAGAGTAATACAATTAGTACATATTAAAATGATATTATTTACTGGGATATCAGGATATAATAAACACGAGACGTTGACCAACACAATACGTTGACCCAATGTTGGATGAATGTTGGGTCATTGTGGAAGACGATGAGCTTTACTTCATCGAGCATTATGCCAGCTTAAAGCATGCGCCGTTTTTCATCGTCAAAATTCTGCCCATTGAACCTAGATGCACTGTTACTAGTGATCTGGCCCATAGCTCACATGTACATGTGTTGAGTTTGATGGACAGGTCTGAGGATTTATTAATGACATAAAAAAACAGAGTGTCAATGACACAGAAGCTCATCCTCAATTAGCGCAAGTTGATTACAAATTAAAATTTCAGAAATCAGTGAGGAATTTAATGCACAGGCCCGAGCTTTTTCAAACAAACCAAACAGAATTGAAATCGGATAAGAATTGAAAGAGGAGAAGCATTTCTTGTGAATTGTGGACGGAGTGCCCTAATCGGGTCTTAATTAGTTCAAAAGTTGATTAATAATTAAAAATTTTGAAATCCGCGAGGATGTTTAATGTACAGGCCCGAGCTCTTTCAAACAAACCAAACAGAATTGAAATCGGATAAGAATTGAGGGAGGAGAAGCATTTCTTGTGAATTGTGGACAGAGTATCCTAATTGGGTCTTAATTAGGTGATAAGTTAATTAATAATTTAAATTTCAGAAATCCGCGAGGACCATTCATGCACAGGCCCGAGCTCTTTCAAACAAACCAAACATAATTGAAATCAAATAAGAACTGAGGGAGAAGTATTTCTTGTGAATTGTGGACAGAGTGCCCTAATTGGGTCATAATTATGTCATAAGTTAGTAGTAGTAGTAAATCATTGCTTTACGTCACTTTTCGGCACAAATGGTCTTTTAAGTGACATTGTAATACGATAAAAACTTTGTAGTCAATTGATGAGATGAATGATGTACAGATGATGATGTGAGGGTGATAGGGCATGGTGGGTTATCGCCCGATAAGCGGTTTTGGGCATGTCTAAGGGATCACAGCATAATCTCAATACAGCACAGCAGAATCTTGATACAGTACAGCAGAATCTTAATACAGCACAGCAGAATCTCAATACAACCATGGAGATAGTAGAGTAGGAGTTGCAACTTGCCCAAAATGCTTTCGTCAAGCGCGTCTGTGCCTGGGTCATAAACATATCGCATTACAATGAGAGAGGGGACGCTATGATCCAGAATTTGTCAAGGTATAGCGAGATCGCGGCAAAACTCACCAATGTTCATTGAATGTCGGGCCAGCGTCGACCACCGTGGTCCAACATTAAAACAGCATTGGGTAGTATATCGTGCTGACTGGGATTGTCGATGTATTATTCCTCACAAATTCTGGAGAACGTTTACTGTCTCAATGGTCAAACCTGATATATTGAGCCAACCTGTAGTCTATGGTATTAAATTCAAACCTAATTATATTACCGTAATCGTTCGTATATTATACATGAAAGCTACACCCCTGTTTGATGTTAAGTTGCGTATTAAATTAATGTACTAACTACAACCACAAAATATTATAATAACAATATTAGAATTATGACTAGGGCCTATACTAAGTTCATTTTGACTACAATTGCGTGTCTCTCACTTATTATGACTGTCGCCCAATGGGAATTATCGCGTTCATGTGATATATACGCTAAATAAAAAAATAAATGGGCAGATTCCGTACAAATTGATCAATCCCCCCCCCCCCCAAGGTTTTTTTTTCGTTACTTTTTTTCTGTGATAGGTATTCTAGAACATAAAGTCGAAGAGTTTGGTAAGATGATTTTTTTCCGCAGGTCGTCCCTTATCTACTAGCCTAGTATCGTGATTACCGGATGATACCATGCTACTTTTTTTCTTATTTGAACTCCTGCGCGATATAGAACAAGTGCGCGATGTATGCGGCTAGATCACTGATTAACCTGTCCGAATGTCTGATCGCTAAGGTGAGAGCAACGAGCTGGGAAAGGTCAGTAGTTTTGTCATCGCGCTGGCGCCGTTATCACCTATGCTGTGAGTGTAGCCTCGTTGACGCGTGAATGAGTGCGGCTCACCAGGCAGGGTATAGTACGAACGGATTAGTTATGTCATGTCACTTATCACTGTTAGTCTCTGTCAGAAGGATTAACTGCTCAATAAACTGACACGCTGACATTGTACAATACATCATTATAAATACATTGGGGATTTTTTAGCACCCGATAATATATATATCATGATGATTGATAAATATATAATGCTACGCGTTAGCGTGTGATACAGATACATGCATCCCAGCAAACACAGGCATTGACCCAATGTTGTTCTAATGTTGGCCCGCCAACTTCAAAGTCGGCACAACAGTAAAACAACTTTGGGTCAATGCATCGTGTTAGCTGGGATGTCTGCAAACTGCACATCCATGCGTGCATATACATGTACATACGCATATACCACTTGGGACGATGCCACGTGCTTTACTGGCGCACCAACAGCGGGAGTCTAGACGACATTTTGGGGCTAGCAGTTTTGAAATTTCGCCCAATATGTTAAATGTATTTTTTACGTTTTTATTCCGGTATTAACGTGGGTTTATATTTCGTCGACTCATTTCTATCAACTTTTATTGTATATATATCGTTGTACTCATTCGAAGATGATATGCGCTGGTAAATTATTTGCAGGTTAACCGCGGCCCGTGGCTGTAAAATGTCACACCTTCAATGCAGCAATCACCTGATTACCGTCTGGCGGGGGTATGTGTGTACTGGCTACTCACTATATTGGCCTATATTCGTGTTAATTACTTGACTATATTGAACCTCAACACAAGTACTAATTGTTTATTATTATTATATATTACAATGATACTAAACACGATCTGATAAATCTATGACCCGAGCCGTCACAAATCAATCTTACTAACATACCATTAGCATTGGAGACTACCATGTCAAGGCAATATTTTGAACGGCGCCATAAATAACGAGTGCGCGGTGTGTAAGGCTCAATCACTAAGAAAGGCCTATTTTAACCTTTTGCGCGGTATAGACCACTGCGTGGTATAGTCCACCAATTACGGTATAGCCTATAGGGCCAATCTTTCTATAAGTTGATCTATTATAACTTTGGTATATACTCGTAGGAATTAGCTCTACACATATATGTGTGGTTTTCAGCATATATACTAATTTGCAATGGGCCCTCTTTAATTTATAATACACATGCAATAGTATAATAATTTAAATGTGAACAAAATTAATGGTAAAAGATAATACAGACTATAATACAAAATATAATACAAACTATAATACAATATTTAATATTTTTTTTGTGAATTAGGACTGCAAAAACACCATGGCTATTTAAGAATATGTACATCAAAAATGTATTATTTTTTTATTTATATTCATTATCCAGTTATTGTTATACATAATACATATTAACTACTTATTAACTACTTGTAACGATAGAAAAATAAATTCTTGCCATATTGTGTAAATATTATTACCGCACCAAAACCTGAGATAAAATAACTACATAACTTATTATACAATGTTTCATTGCAGTAAAAAAGACACTCTGGAAAGTGTGGCATTCTAATAGTATATATCTGAAATATTGTTAAAACCATTTGATATGTTCTGAAAAATAGGCCTACTACGAATAGTACATTAAAATATAAATTGTATTTTTATTATAGGATTCATATCATGATTATGATTGAGTGTACAACACAAAATAAAATAGCGAAGAATGATTAGTGGGACTAGGGCCTATGGCATGAGAGACGTGGAGGAGCTAACTCTGGTTCAAACGTATCAGCGAAAGCCGCCGTCCAAGATTCGAACCAGATTATGCAGATATCATGATATACAGTCTGTCCGATGGTGGAGGATGATCCGAAATGAAAGTTAGCTTTTCGGTATCCAGTCAGTCAATTTTCAAGCGATTGTCACAAAATTTTGTACCCATTATTATCTAGTCATTTGGCAACAACCCTGAAAATTTTGTGAAATTCCATTGCGCATTTCAAAAGTTAGACCATTTGACATGTAATGCAATTCTAAGAATAAACCGCAATGAATAATAATGGGTTTATACATGTTATAGAGGAGTGTCATCAATAGACATTTACTACATGTCAAATGGTCTAACTTTTAAACTACAGAATATTTTTTTACAAAATTTTCAGGATCGATGCCAAATGACTAGAAAATAGGGTGTACAAAATTTCATGAAAATCGCTTGAGAATTGACTGACTGGATACCAGAAAGCTAACTTTCATTTTGAACCATCCTGCGGGTCACCCTAAACACTGTCGGACAGACTATAGAAAACGTTCCACACGAAATTAATTGATCATTATGTATGCCAGCCTGATACTCCAAATAGGAGGTGCTGCTGGATGACATTTCAAAGATAACATTTCAAAGTATGATCACTGATGATGGCATGCGAGCGGTGGTCGGCGTGGAGGAGGTCACTCTGGCTTGCAAGTATTAGCGAAAGACGCAGTCCAAGATTTGAACCAGATATAGACAACGTTCCACACAAGATTTAATGTTTACCAATTAGGCATCACAGTCTGTCCGACGGTGAAGGATGATCCAAAATGAAAGCTAGTTTTTTGGTATCCAGTCAGTCAATTCTCAAGCGATTTTCATGAAATTTTGTAAACCCTATTTTATAGTCATTTGGCATCGATCCTGAAAATTTTGTAAAAAAATATTGTAAAGTTTAAAAGTTAGACCATTTGACATGTAGTAAATGTCTATTTATGACGCTCCTCTATAACATGTATAAATCCATTAACTTTCATTCAAGTTTATTCTCAGAATTCCGTTACATGTCAAATGCCAAATGGTCTAACTTTTGAAATACTTAAATAGAATTTCGCGAAATTTTCATGGTTCTTGCCAAATGACAACATAATAATGGTTACAAAATTTCGTAACAATCCCTTGAGAATTGACTGACTGGATACCGAAAAGCTAACTTTTATTTTAGACACTCCTCCACCGTCGGACAGACTATAGACGCTAACGTTACCATGATTAGACCGCCAGCAGAGAACGTTTAACTCGGTCTCGGTAAACTATTACATTATCGCTCACCGATTATGGGTGACTGTGACACATTGACATTGTTATTGACAGTCTCAGAAGTGTATACAGAAAACAATTATTGGACTAAAGAGGACATCTGTTCACCTAGATACACATGGATTAAGTGGCCTTGTCTAATTAGACATAGACTAGGCCTATCAATGTATCATATCGTCTATCATCATCATGACTGTTGTTTATGGTCTCACCACCCTAAATAAGCCGAAATCCAGGGAGGTGTCTACTAATGATGGAATCATCACACAAAATATTTTTAATGCGGCTGTTCCAACCTCTATTGAAACAAAATAAAATACAAAGAAGTAATAATTTTGTGAATATTTAATAAGCCCACGTTATCTTCTTTGTCAAGGATATCAGATATAACTGTTTCATGATAACCTCGCAGGGATACAGTGGGTTAAAATGATGTGTGTCTGTTCTGTGAAAGAGAGCACGGATAATAGCCCAATTTTAACAGCATTGACTTTTTTACACTCTAGGGGGCGTAGCTCAAAATCTGTCTGGTAAGCATACCCATAGCGGGCCTGTTTTCGAACAAGGACATCTCAAGCTTTATCCTGATATGTCACACTAAATATCTAATAGGGTGAAAAATGGTGAAATCGGCCTGCGGAATTGAGGCAGTTTACATGTGTTTCAATGGGACTGGCATTTGGGGTGGTGAGACCTTATCTTTGTTTTGTTCATATGTTTGTTTGGAATAGCTAGCTCTGAATGGGACTGCCCGGGCCTTCCAACATTGTCGATTCCCCCCTCCAACTCCCAGCACTGCAAGGATTGAATGTGTCTCTTAATTAGAACCAATGAGTACCAAGCCGATTGTCTCACTTTAAGAATTTGCCGGCCAGCAACTCCCTGCATCCATTCATTGATTTGCCTGGAAAGCCCGGCCAATTTAATTTATGGCCGGGAAGAGACCAAGAATTCAGACATTTTAAAATGTCACTTCCCCGGATGAAGAGTTGTTCACAGTATTGTATTTCCCCTCTGACACATTTCCTATGACTTGACCCAGAAAATTATTCACCGGCCTCAATAGCACAGGCATGATGGTCACGTGACTAAGAACCTTGGCCAATACCCGGCCATAAATGAAATTGGCCGGGCTCGCCAGGCAAGGCTTGTCACTGACAGCCAGCGAAATAAATTTACGCTAGAGACGGAATTTCTGTCTAGGATTGCTTCTAAAAATAGCAACTATAATCGGATTCAGATCATTTTCGCCGATTTCTCAGTCAACTCTCAACCCGATTGTCATGAAATTTTACAAGCTCTATTTTTGATTCATGGGGCGACTACCCTGAAAATTTCATTGAAAAAAATCGTGTAGTTTAAACGTTAGTCCATTTGACATGTATTAAATAAATAAAAATGTCGCCCTTTATAAACCCATTAGCTTCGTCTCAGAATTTCATAGATAGATATATATATAGATAGATTTATTCGGCATTCACATAAAATAGGGTTAACATCAGTATGATAAATATACATTGTGCATACCTGTAAACTCCTTTCGGCTTTGGGAGATTTTACTGGTCTATGCCTCAATCTCTAATTGCAGTATCTCCACTGCAATGATAGCTAGCTCCTCTGTCCCCTCAGGCTTCTTTGACTGACGAACTCTGTCCATGCGAGTTGATCTGATCCTTCGGCTGCCAACCTGTCCTTGGAGGAATTCTACTGATATGTGCCTAACTTTTCCTATAGCTCCCTCCTCTTCTTTTCAGTGATGGTAGACTTCCAATTTCTCCACTGTTTCCTAATGGCCAGAGTCTTTCTATTTCTCCCCTTCTGTCTGCCTGGATTAATCTGGATTGCATCTTGATCTCTATCGCGAATATTACCTCCCATTTTTTAGCCGATTCCCTACACCCCTCTGTAGGCTCATTAAAGATGTCTTTGGGAGACTCTACTGATCTGTGCCCCAATCTCTAATTGCAGTATCTCCACCGCAATGATAGCTGGTTCCTCTGTCCCCTCGGGCTTCTATGACTGACCCCTCTGTCCTCAATCTCTAATTGCCATATATATCTCCACTCAGACTTTTCAGCTGGCGTCAACGATGGTTTAGTCTACTTGCCAAAAACTCCTCCATAGATATAGCCGATTCCCACCACATCAGGTTTCTTCTGGTTGAATCGTATGTCTGATTTTGTCAGTCTGAATCTTGACCTGCATTCGTGGTATTACCTCCTTGAAGATAGCCGATTCCCCTCCCCCCTTGCTCCATTGACTAATATCATCTGCCAGACTGTCCTCTGACATTGTGTTTTGTCTTGGTCTGTAAATATATTCTCTCATAAATTTTAGCCAATTCCCCTCCCCCTCCTCCACAGTCATTTTTGACTGGTTTCGTAAGGGGGTGGAAAGACCGAATCAATGGCTTTTGCCATTTACGTCATCGCGATATCTCCTCCGCAAATATAGCTGGTTCCGCTGCCACCTTCAGGTTTCTTCTGACTTACTCTTGTCTGTTCGGATTGATCTGGACTGAGTCTTGATCTGTATTACCAATATTACCTCTGGTCTTTCAGCCAATTCCCCACCCCCCCCCCGCTCTGTAGGCTCCTTCAGCTACCGACCTGTCCTTGGGTGATTTTACTGATCTGTGCCTCAATCTCTAATTGCAATATCTCCACTGCGATTATAGCTGGTTCCTCTGTCCCATTAGGCTTTTTTTGACTGGTGTCTTCTGTCTATGCGAGTTGATCTGGCCTGGTATATATAATAGGACTCCCACGGCCTGGTGATGTATTCATGTCGCTAGAACTTCACAGTTTGCTGAATCTATAAAATTATTTGGTCCTTGTCCGAATACCACCAAATAGATCTGGGTACAGAACTCACACGGCCTGATGAGTGCTCATCACCCCCGGTTAAACCAAGAGTCTGCATAGCCTGGGCACAGGGCTTCCACCCTGTATTCATGTCGCTTGAGCTTCACTGTTGGCTGAATTTATAAAAGTATTTGCTCCATGTTGGTAAAAAGGATCTGATTTATTTTCCCGTCTTTTCCTGTTTACTTTGTCTGTGCAAATTATCCCTGGCTAGTCCTAATTCCTTTACTGCTTCCTTCACTGCTTCCTTTACTGTTTCGTTCACTCCTTCCTTCACTCTTTCATTCATTTATTAATTCAGTTGTTTGATCACTTATTAAATCCCTACAGCAACATACAATTTAATCCGGCACCTGTTGAGACTATATTCAGACACTTTGCCACTAGCCACTGCTGGATCTATAAAATTATTTGGCCCTTCTCTAATACCACCGAATAGATCGGTTACTTGTAAAGACAAAACTTGAAACGTGGTGAATGAATGAATAAATGAATGAATCAGTCAGCTAGTTCTGTGTGGGCGCCATAAGCGATCATAATATATGACGAAGTTATTAATTTCGGATGATTCTTGTGTTTATTAAAAGCTTTCATAATATTCCTGACTGTAGGTTACCAGATGTTGCTAAAAAATCTGTGTAAGTCAAAATTATAATTGCTGCCGATGGATTTATGACATAGTGCTGTGCTAAAGATAAAATATGCTTAGTCCGGCAGTCAAAGAGGAATTTTTCCCGAACCTTGTTTTAGCTGATTTAGGTTTTTTTACTTTGGTTATTGCCCAATTGGTATGTATATATAATGATATCCAGGGTGGTGTAGAATTCTCACCATTGAGGAATTATAGAAAACTGAGAAAAATCCAAGATGTCAGCCATTTCCCAATGTCAAACAATAAACTAATGCAATTTTTTACGTAATTGAAGCAAAATTATGCTTTTGTTGTCTACCATAGTGTTTTCGGGTATGTCCGACATGGTGGTGTGGCCTAAAAAAACCTAAAACATTGTGTTTTGTGTAAATCCAAGATGGCCGTCACTTTTCTAAGGTCAAACAATTAATTAACAATTAATTTTTGACATAATTGAAGAGATTTATTATTTTGGTGTCTACCATAAGGTTTTCAGGTGGTGTGGCCTAAAAAAACCTAAAACATTGTGTTTTGTGTAAATCCAAGATGGCCGTCACTTTTCTAAGGTCAAACAATTAATTAACAATTAATTTTTGACATAATTGAAGAGATTTATTATTTTGGTGTCTACCATAAGGTTTTCAGGTATACCAGACATAGTGGTGTGGTAAAAAACCACTTTAGATATTACATCGTAGGTAAAATCCAAGATGTCGGCCACTTTTTCCAAGGCCAAACAATAAATTATTGCCATTTTTGACAGAATGGACGTAATAATTTAGATCAGTCTACTTTTTTGTCTTCCTTGGCCTTCCGTATTTTTGTGATGTTTTATAGTTATATCATGTAGGTCTTGATTATGGATCTTTCCCATCTAGAATCATCTCAGTATTTGATAATCTTCAAGATGGATGGATGGATGTCAGTCTCAGTTTTTGGTTTTAACACAAAAAATACATTTGTCAAAATGACAATTATTTCCATTTCCAACAAGAATAGAAGTAGGTCTATAATCATGATTTTGGTGGGTTTCTCAGTGTGCCAATGGATTAGAGTTTTCATAAACATTATCAAATTTTCAAATTGAATATTATTGTAATTATAGTGTTGTCAAAAATAATATTAAAATATAATTATATTTGATGACAATATCTAAGATGATAAACAAAATGGCTAAAGCTACGTCAGAACTGAGCAGTAAATATCCATTACACTTCATGAAATATCGATATATGGGTGATTTTAGTATCTATGATGAGGTTTTATCGTATGCCTCACCCAGTTGTGTTTACTTTCCAGAAAACATTTAGGATAACGCAAATGGACTAAAATCCAAGATGGCGATTACTGACATAATTATTGGAAATTATTGAAATATAAATAGTTGCTGCTGATTTGACAATAGAGACAAAATAGATAAAAAAAATAACAATGTCAATTCAGAATAATAATAATATAATTGGCAGGGGTATTTTTTCCTCATTGAATCAATGTATATTGGAATGGCTCCTTCACCCATAGGAAATAGATCAAACTCAATTTTTGAGCATTCCGTCATGTTGAGCGCAATAAGAACAAAATAAACAACATAACAGCATAAAGAGGCATAAAGAGTTGAATATTCCATTATTGGATGCTTTCAAAAATAATGTAGCTCAAAGAAACCTGCTGTAACTACGCCATGTATGATATCAATACCAATTAGAGCCTCTCCGAACACAAATTACATTAAAAACAATCTTCTAATTTAAAATAATCTTTTTGACAAAAACGATCGATTGTTTTCGCAAATCAGTCCTTCTGAATAATGATGATGAACGAATATAGACCTTACACAAAACAGTCATTCAGTGGGAGACACACAGCCCTCAATCAATTATTGATGGTCAGTGTACAGCTTGTGAGAAGTACGGGACTTGCAACATCAGTAGAGTCAGGATAATATATTATCTTCTGTTATACATAGAGAAAAATATATATATATATATACAGTGCTCCCCCGCTGTATTGCCCCCGGTTATAATGCCAACCCCGCCTTCTGCCAATTAAAGTGTTTGAACGGATTTCCGCCAATGTTAAATCCCGCGGCACAATGCCAACCCCGCTATTTGCCATCCGCCAATGGCTTTGAAGTCCCAATGTCATTTTTGTCATATGTTTTCCCCCGATCGTATTGCCAGCAAGCCTAACTTATCAGACATCGTGTCTGTTAAATAAACACTCTTGGTTGATCAACAATCGCCACCTGTACTATGGCTCATTGCACACACGGCAGTGGACACAGGCGTTCACGCGTTCGGGAAAGCGTGACTGAGATAAAACACTGGGTGGGGGGGAACTATTGGAAAAGAGCTTAGTCACCGAATCTATACCTCGGGGCCTATCACTACAACGACGAGTGAATGTAATCGGCGGGTCACATAATTTGCTGATCGAAATAAGAAAAAAGCAATTTAAGGCTGAACAGGAACTACTGACCTTAATGATACACCACTACAAAACTTATAAAGAAACCATCAGGACCGAATTAAATCAGTACGTAACACAATCAAAGAACGTCAGTCGAGACAAGCAAGGCCTACTCGCGGCACGCCGGATCCTAGACAGTGAAGAGCTCCTATGGCAACTCACTAAGAGAAGAGAGCAAAAAGCAACTCTGGTAACAAACAGGAGAAAAGGGAAACCTAAAGTAAATAAAGAGCCAGAATCAGGCCGCACAACTCAAAACTAGATTGAACCGGACGAATCAACATTCCGGGTAAACATATCAAGACAATAATTATCGGATATAAAAACATTATCATACCACGCCAACCGGACGCCATTCGTCCGGGCTATGGCATCATCGGTATACACACTCACTGACACTACGCCAGTCAGAGAGCACATTCAATTGCTAGAAAAAGGGCTAAAATTCATACCAACCAATGAAAGATGGGATCAAGATCAATGGAATGAAGATATCGAACAATTTATCAGGAAATTGAAAACTAGATGGCACTTTAGAAACCGCTCATCAAGTAGATCCAAGAAATCTCTATCAGAAGATATAGGAAGATCAAAAATAACGAAATGGTCTCCACCAAATAGCAGTCTAAACGATGAAGAAAGGGAAGCCATACAGTCCATCCAGAAACAACTAAGAAACAGTAAACCTAGACGAACACGCAGCAACATGACGTCTAAAGAACGCAAATCACTCCGTGAACTAAAGAAGGACAAGAACATAATAATCAAACCAGCTGACAAAGGTTCAGGCACCGTAATCTGGCAGAAAGACAAATACATTAAGGAAGCGGAGAAACAACTGGCACAAAAATGCTACCAAAAACTAGAACAAAATCCACTCACAGAGACAAGTGAACTCCTAGAGAGAGCACTCAACAACCTCAAAGCCATGAACAGCATTTCAGATCAAGATCACAAAGCAATGTTACAAACAGATGCCAGATTAGCGGCATTCTACATGCTTCCAAAGATACACAAGAACCTTACAAACCCTCCAGGCAGACCTATAATGTCCGGCAACGGCCATCCTACAGAATGGATCTCAGCCTGGTTAGACAGAAAACTACAACCAATAGTCCAGAATTTGCCTACATACCTTAAAGACACGACCCACCTTCTCCAATTGTTGAAAACCTTCAAAATCACGCCCCATACACGGATAATCTCACTGGACGTCACAAGCCTCTACACAAACATACCACAAGAAGCGGGAATTAAAAGCCTAGGCACAGTGGGCAGACAAATACACCCATCGGAGAACTACACCACAATAGAATTCCTAGCCAGAAAAGTACTAGAAAACAATGTTTTCCAATTCAATGGTTCTTATTACAGACAAACAGAAGGGACTGCTATGGGAACCAGAATGGCACCTGCATACGCCAATATCTTCATGTACACTATAGAGAAAACCATCCTGTCCAAATCTCCTGAAATCAAATTCTGGAGACGCTTCATAGATGACGTAATCTGTGGATTTGAAGAAACATCACCAAACACACAAAAACTGCTCATAGACAAAGCAAATAGCATCACCCCTGAAATACAGTTCACCACTGAAGGTAATATCCTTGACGGAACGAATTTTTTAGATACTAACATCAGAATTATCAATGGATCCATAAAGGTTGCTCCATTCATAAAACCAACCGATAAAAGACTATATGTGAGACACGACAATAACCACCCCCCTCACCAAAAGAACAATATCGCTTACAGCCAATCGTTAAGACTAAGACGCATATGCAGCGAAGAAGAAGATTATGACACACACACCAAACTACTGAAAGAAGCCCTAATCGTAAGAGGCTATGATGAGCACAAAATTCAACCAAAAATCGACTTGTTACACGGGAAGCTAATGAGATCAGTCAAGCATCATAGGCTAGCTTTTATTCAAAATATCTGTCCGGGAGGGAGAGACGTCCGAGCATATGCGCTAACATGTGCGCGTTGGTCACTCCGTCCGGGATAGAATCACGCACGATCATTGAAAGTGCTCTGCATGTCTAGGCTCGTGCGGGGTCCGTCGGTGGCTCGGCCCGGACGCGCAACCAGTCCTGCTGGTTGCCCGGACGTGGTGGGCCGCTGATGTGGGTCATGCACGTGCCTGGTCATGCAGAAAGAGGCCAACTATTAATAGACGCCCTTTAATTTTTGTATACTTGATTAGAATAATTAAACTAGTTGCACTGGTTCTGTGACGTCACAGTTCAACATACTGATGTATTGAACACTACCAGTAATGGTGTGGTTTAATACATCAAGAACTGTGACGTCATAATTTGTATTGGAATAGAAATACGTCACAATATATCGTTTGTTCCTAACTCAACAAAACTGGGAAGTTACACCAACCTTGTATCATACCTGAAGAAGGCTTCCGCCGAAACGCGTTGTAATAAACACAAACCAAAAGATGTGATCTTGTTACTTATACTTTATATCAGGAAACAATAGCAGTAAGCCCAACGTTCATTTAATTTTCAGCATTCACTTTCATCAACCCCTGAACCAATGTCTGACAGTTGTAGCAGACACTTATGTTGACAAAAAAAGATTACAATTTAATTGTTTCTCATTGTGTCAGTAGGCCTATATAAATGTACAAATGAGTGATGAAGCGATAATTACAATGAGATAGTAACGCATCAGGTATGAGATCCATTGCTAGTACAGGTATAGGCCAGCGTTGCAAACACATTTACCAATGATTGATGAAGCGATAATTACAATGAAATAATAACTCTTCAGGAACTAGATCCTTCGCTGGTACAGTGTTGGGCCAGCGTTGCAAACACTAGCTGGACAACAATATCATTTTACGCAAAGATTTAGGCCCAGAGCAGACGCTTGATGTAAACTAGCCTACAACTCTTTTGACTTAAACTCAAGTTCTACTCATAAGTTGGAAGTCAAAACATAACATGAAGCAGAGAAGTTTACAATATTTATACAACTGTTTCCTTATATGGGGTGATTGGCTATCATGTGACCCTCTAGGAAATACGTCACAGTGTATGACGTCACATCATAATCTATGACTGAGATTCGCACAAGCAATCATCTATCACCCCCATATTTGGCAAGAATCCATTCATACCATATAGGAGGTGATATGTCATCTTTAGGTTTCATATATCTGCTCTCGACTCCTTGTTCATATTATCATAATTATGATTGTTTGTACATAGTTGTTCACTTTCTTGAAAACTGACCTGAGACAAGATAACTTTAGCTCTTTATCAATGTTGATAAACATACGTGTGGCCACACTAGCAAAGTCACATTTACTTTCAGTCAGAATATTTAGTAGACCAGGAATTAATGAATCAACTTGGATTGTAACAATAGTATAGATAAATTCAACAATATTTGTTTCTGCATTATTTTTTCTTATTTTTGTACAGGCACAATATCATATATTTGGTTGACCACTCCAGGAAATAAAAAAAAACAGCTCGAATATTGATACAATTATTAAAAAGTTATCACCCTATATATACGACATCATTATCATGTTTTTTGCAATTATTGGCTGTACAAGAAGGTGCTAATTATGGCGAAAGCGGTGTTGATTGTAAAATAAAATTACTATAAATGCCACGAGAAAATGTAAAGTAAATTCTAGACGGGTTGAGATATTTTACTGTCATTATGCATAATTTATCATAAACAGTGTTATCTGACAACGAAGAATCTCCAGGTAAATATTAGTTTATAGTAAACATCAGGAGTCTGAGAAGCCAGTGGATATAATTTTAACATTACTTGGATATAGTTTACCATACTTATGTAATTGTAGCTGCTCTGGAAAGATATGCACATCTGTATTCTCATTTGACAAGGAACACTGTCTGTCTGTTGGTGTCATATTATATCCCACATGTCTAATGAATGATAGATGTGTCATGTGTGTTCGAAGGGCTAAAATATAAAAATAAATGTTTGCACTGCTTGAAGCTATGGCGATAAATGTGTTTTCCTGTCATTTCATAATAGTCCGACAGCCATGGAGTCAACCCTGCGAAAATACCCGAAATCAGGTTTTATTGATGTTTTCTTCAGGGCAAGATGTGAAAAATCAGAATCTGAACAATTTATGGGGGTCTAGATGGATTAGGTGAGCACCAAACCAGTTGAAAGGGTCTATTAAGAAAATATGCTAAATTAACCAGTTCGCAAGTTATTCTAAATCTGACCATACGCCGGTAGCCATCTCGGACGCCATCTTGAATCACTAAAACAAAAAAATTATAGGTCAATAAGCGTTCAAAAGCGTTCATGAAAAAATTGCCTTAAAACTGAAAAGCGAGACTGACATCTACCCTGGTGATGAAAGTGGTCCTATTGTGCAGTTATTGGTGGTGGATGTCAGCTTGTAACATGATGCCATGTGAAGTCAAAATATTAGAATGTGGCCGGCCGCCTAAAAACATTTATTCCATATAGGCATACAGAACTCTTAACACATATTGATTCCCTGTAGGCATCACATCAACTCTAAATACAGATGGATTCCATGTAGGCATCATAGGTATACATCAATCTGATACAGAAATGGATTCCCTGTAGGTATCACACTTCAATCTGATATAGATGAATTCCTCCGTAGGCATCATACGTCAATCTAACACATCTTGATCCCCTGTGGCAACATAGTTCAATCTAGCACAGATTGATTCCCTGTATGTATCATTCCTGAATCTAACACTGATTGATTCCCTTCAGGCATTATGCTTCAATCTAACACCGAGGGACTTCAGGTATCAAACTGTTATCTGACACAGATGGTCACAGATTGATTTTCTGCAGGCATCATTCCTCAATCTAACACAAACTTATTATCTGTATATATCATACTTTAATCTAATACAGATGGATTCCCTGTAGATATCATACTTCAATCTAACACATATGGATTTCCTGTAGGCATCATTCCTCAATCTAACACAGATTGATTCCATGTTGGCATCATAGCAAACTCTAAATAGGCCTACAAAAGGATTCCCTGTGGGCATCATACTTCAATATAACACAGATGGATTCCCTGTAGGCATCATACTTCAATCTAACACAGATGGGTTCCCTGTAAGCATCATTCATCACTCTAACATAGATTGCAATTATTACCTGTAGGCAGCATACTTCAATCTAACACAATAATTCTCTGTAGGCCATAGTCATCATACTCAACTATAAAACATAGATTCCCTAGAGCCATACATCATACTTCAATCTAATGCAGATAGACTCCCTTTAGATTCATACTTCAATCAACACCGATGTATTTCCTGTGGGCATCATACTTTAATCTGACACAGATGGATTTCCTGCAGGCATCATTCCTCAGCCTAACACAGATTGATTCCCTTTTGGCATCATAGCGAACTCTAAATACAGATGGATTCCCTGTAGGCATCGTATTTCAATCTGATACAGATGGATTCTCTGTAGGCATCATATTTTAATCTGATACAGATGGATTCCCTGTAGGGAACATACTTTAATCTAACACAGACAAATTTCATGTAGGCAGCATACTTCAATCTAACACATTAATTCTCTGGAGGTCATAGTCATCCTACTCAACGATAAAACAGTGATTCCCCAGAGGCATACACAACTCGTATCACAGATTGATTCCCTGTATTCCCTGTTGGCATCATTTCAAACGCTAAATACAGATGGATTTCCTTTGGCATCATACATCAATCTGACACAGATGGATTCCCTGTGGGCATCATTCCTTAATATAACACAGATGGATTCCCTGTAGGCATTATTCCTCAATATGCCACAGATGGATTCCCTGTAGGCCTCAATCCTCAAAACACAGAGCGCTCCCCTTTTCATCATACATCAGCTCGATTCCCTATAGGCATCATACTGAAAGTCTTCAAACACAGATCTATCCCCTGTAGGTACGATACTTAAATGTAACACATATTGTTTTCTTGTAGCCATTAGTTCTATACTTAAACGTAAGACAGATCGATCCCCTGTAGGCATCATATTGAACACAAATAGATTCACTGTATAGGTGTATGGCATTATACGAACTTTACATTTAAATTATTACATTAATTAGCACAGCTCAATTCCATGTAGGCATCACATTTAAATAGAGTACAGATCAATTCCCTTCAGGCATCATAATTAAATGTAGCACAAATCGACTTCCTGCTGGCATCACATTGAACTTTAAACGGAGATGGGTTTCATGTAGGCATCATATTTAAATATAGCACAGATCGATTCCCTTTAGTCATCATCATTAAATGTAACATAGATCCATTCCCTGTATGCAACATACTTAAAGCGACACAATCAGGCCAAAATCATCATTTTTATTTTGGCTCCTTGATATGTTCATAATACATGTACATGTACTATGTCAACATGTCCATAGACTAGAATTGATAAAGGTTTTTTTTTCATTTTGTGTTGCGCGTTTACCAGTTAAGCGAGAAATAATTAAGGACGAGATTTAATTTCGGATATGCATGTCCAAAATAAGAAATACGGGAATAACTGATAAATGGGGCTTTCGTCACGCTTGCTACGTTGCCACAGCAGCCCAAAACGTATTAGACTTCCACACTTCTAGTCCATTAACATATTGACATATTATGGCCATAACAAGAAGCAAAAATAAAATGTTGGCTTTTGAATGATTTTTGCCTGATTGTGTCGCATTAAATCCAACTGTAAAAAACAAATCGATTCCATGTAGGCATCATACTGAGCTTTAAATTCATATGAATTCCCTGTACCCATCACACATCACATATTTATTCCTTGTATGCACATATGGTTTTCATGTAGACATCATACTTGAATGTAACACAGCTTGATCCCACGGCATTATATCGAAGTCTACCAAAAATCCTTTCCCTGATAATACAGATTCCACGTAGGCCTCATTAGCAGTTCAATATATATCAAGCAGACATGATTAATTATGGATATAATTTGACATGTTTTTTTTGTAGATTACGACGTGTCCTAAATGTCTAGGAATATATAAATTTACATTAATAAATTTATATCAATAATTATTGAATAAATACATTTTTTTTAGTGCACTTCATCATATTCAGATTCATTTATTTGATCAAAGAGAGTGAGTACATCGTAATATAAGCAGCGGTATGCTTTTGTGCTGATCAGGAGACCTCCACTTAGACCAAGCAATGGTCGCTAGCGTGGAGGCCACCTACATTACATTATATTTATATTACATATTTCAAGTACATATTGACGAAAGTGATGTTAACTCCCTGGCTGTCACCTCAGTACTAAGATAGGTTGAAGACCAAGGCAACAGACAGGGAGCCATCATCAGACAATATAAACAATATTATGAATAGAAAAACGAATATATAATAGTAGGTCTAAGTATCATGAAAGTTTATTATAATACAATGACAAATAAATTCAAGAATGCAGTTGCAATAAATATTAGAACTTAACAGGTAAATTAGACCATTCAAAAATTAACAATCTGTCAGACTGTAAGGTATAGGTAAGATGATAATAAAAAAGTCGGAAACTTTGTCATAATACACAAACATATATTATCGAATTGCGCTACAAACATAACACCGAGGAATATGACAAATACTGTTGTGGCTGTTTGATATGGATGATTTTGCATAGGTCACGACACCTTGCAAACTGTGAGTAAACAACTTTCCCTTTATATTTGTTGGGCAATTAATAATTGCATCGGGTATATTATATAATAAGCACTGTCTAGCAAATTCATGTTTTACACGACATTTATAGAGATCTTGATACCTTGTATTATAATTATGTTCACTTGTTCTAAACTGGAGATTCAGAAAGAATATGGGCAAAGTATGTTTTAAGAATTTGTAATATAATCTAAATTGTTGTATTTTAAAAATATCCTCTGATTTTAAAATATGCAATCTTTTAAATAGTGAATCTGTATGAGCGAACATTTTGGTTTTTGTTATGATTCGAATACATTTCTTTTGCAAGTTAGTTAGTTTGGATGGCTGGTGTCCCCAAACTATGAGCGAATAATTTATGTGTGGTAATAACAGTGAGTTGTAAAGCGTGATTGAAATATCTAATGGTATATGATTTTTCAATCTTGTTAAGACGCCGATGATGTGTGATATTTTCAGGACAATGTGGTCTATATGCTCATTCTATTTCAATTGCTTAATAATAATTAAACCTAAGAAATTAAAGTTTTTGACGCATTCAATAACGTTATTGTGTATTTTTATTAATGGTATATGTGTTTGCTTTCTTGCGGAACGAAAAACAATAAATTTGAATTTGGAAATATTTAGAGAAAGTTTGTTTACTTTAAACCATATTGAGAGTTTTGCTAGTTCTGCGTTGATAATATATGTATTATAAATATTATTATTCGTTATTAGAGTCGTGTCGTCTGCAAAAAGGATGAAATGAAAGAGATTGGAAGACTTATGTATAATTCATATACATTAAAAATAGTGAAGGCCCCAAAATCGAACCTTGAGGTACCCCAGTAGTTATTTTTTAGAAATTTGAGTCAGTATTATCATAATGTACATATTGTTATCTATTTAATAAATAACTATTTAATAAATTTATAGATTTTCCTGTCAGCCTATAGCATTTTAATTTGTATAGTAATATATCATGGTCTAAGGTGTTGAAAGCTTTTGATAAATCAATAAATATAGCTAGAGGTACCTCGCCCTTATCCATTTTAGATAACAACCTGTTTACTAGTTCTAGAGAGGCCAATTCGGTGGAATGACCCTTCCGAAAAAACGTATTGAAAAAACGTTTATATAAATTACTGAATGACATGCGAATTGCGCTGGCTCAATTTATCCATTTTTAAACAGAATAAATAACTCTTAGCTGCAGCAAACTCTTAGATCTATTGGGCAGCATGGTGCGGGGAAACTCCAGTTCTTCTAAGTCCTGCCTGGTCAGCAGGGGTAATAGAATAAAAGTCGATAACAAAGATGATTACTTCTTTCTTTCTTTATTAATGTTTCTCAGACAGTGTCAGATACAGTGTACTATCCCGCGACAGAAAGTGATACCAGGCCATATTGGCCGGTGAAACGAGGGGCAGACTTATGCGTCTGTCTCCTGAAGCAAACTAGAATGGAATGAACGAGATTGGCGTGATTCTCAACGTGGCGCAGAGCTGGGCAGAAGTACAAACTCCTCAGCCTCTGATGCCACCCGGCCCTATATCGGCCTAAAACGAATTCGGTGGAGGAAACGATACGAAATTACAGCGTGGGGTGTTGGCGGACGGCAATGACCAAACTCTATGAGTTTATATAGTTCCGATCCTCTTAACAAATGTCACTTAAAATGGTCATACAGTGTCAATGTATTCATTAGCTTTACACTATAAAACGTTTCAATATTTTACATATGAATGATTTAGTTATGCCAGGCCTGGTGGAATTTATATTTACAAATTATTTATGTGATTCGCGCAGCTTGGTCCGCCGTATATATCGCTAGATGCTACGACCGTGTGAACCAGCTGCACAAACCGGGCAGGAGTGTGGATTTGTCGTCCAACACGTGTTTGTGTAAATGGCTTATTTGTCGTTACTTTACCGTTTTGATCGGTATTATCGCTGCTTCGAATGTCGGCACGTGTTTTTAAAGGAATCGAGTGGGCATGTCGGTTCGCAAGTGTAAAGGTATGAGCGAATATGTTCGTAAACCTTCTTTCTTCCCGTTACCGCAAGAAAAACTGTTGCTTCTGGCATGCGGTGCCTTATAAAATGCTGTCGGCTTAGTCGACTGTTCCGCACTCATAACTGATCGTTGAGCCATCGCTGGAACTGCTTCCTTTGTCTGTGTCGCAGACCGTGCGTTCGAATTCTGTTCCGTTGTAACTCCGGACCTGGAAGGCTTTGACGTAGTAGTGCTGCATGCTCTTGCTACGTCCGTCCGAGGCTCACAAGTTTTCGCTGTAGGCTTTAGAGCCTGTAGGTTTCGACTTCGGTGTCACTCTATTCTGCCGAGTGCTATCGTTTTCAAGCTTATGCTTGATATGCGCCGGTTTGAGATGATCTGCAGTCACCGTCTCAACCTTGCCTTTTATCATAACTTTGAACACTCGGTCGCTCCGTGTTTTGACGTTATACGGTCCGTCGTAGGGGGCAGTCAGTGGTGGTGCTATCGCGATGCGTCGCAAAAATACATGTGAACATGTTTCAAGCTCCTTATATTGGAACATGTCTTTTTGATTTGTGTCCCGCGGGGGGCTTAGCCAGAGACGCGACATGGCTACGCGCAACTGATCTGAATAATTTTCTAAGTCAGTGTTAGCGTCGACTATGTATTTCTCAGTAAAGTCACCGGGCAATCGGAGTCATTCCGTAAATCATTTCGGCGACCGATCTGCCTAATGTTTCCTTGATGACTGATCTGATGCCAAGTAAGACTGTCGGTAGCGTAGTTGTCCACGGGTTCGGTGATTCGTGCACCATAATAGCGACTTTAAACTGGCGATGAAAACATTCGACCATGCTATTCGACTGAGGGTGGTAACTCGTAGTATGTTTTCTAGTGATGGCGAATTGATTGCACAAAGTATCCCATAATTGTGATTCGAACTGGGCACCTTTATCCGTAGTGATAGTGGCAGGGGTTCCGAAACGAGCCACCCACTTGCTGAAAAAAGCATTTGCAACAGTCTCTGCTCTAACGTCGGCTAATGGTATGGCTTCAGGCCAACGTGTAAAACAGTCGACGCATGTCAACAAGTATTTGAAACCATCAGAATATGGTAATGGCCTGACTAGGTCGACGTGTACATGATCAAACCTCTCTGTAGGTTCATCGAACTTTTCGGAAACTGGTTTATTATGACGCGAAACCTTAGCTTTTTGACAACCTGTGCATGATCTGCACCAATTGGCGATATCGATATTCATTCCGTGCCACACAAAACGTGAATTTATAAGCGGTTTCGTGGCTCTGTGAGATGGGTGTCCTAAACCGTGGAGCATTGTAAAAACTTTTCTTCAAACTTTCTTAGTTACGTACGGTCTACATCGCACCATACCAATACGTCTTCGAAGGTTTTAAGTAATCGAAAATCCAGAGTAGAGGATGTTGAATGTCTCAAACGTATAAATTCGTTGTCTAGAGCTTGATCGGTGCTCAAGTCTTTATAGTTGATTGCAGACTCGCAGTCAATAGCTGACACAGATGGTCGTGACAATGCGTTGGCTACAAAATTCTTTTCTCCTTTCACGTATCTAATATTCGTCTTGAACTCTGCGATATAGGTGACGAGCGCTCTGTTGTTGAGTTCATAACATAAGTCAAAGGCTTATGATTGGTATTGACGAAAAATTCACGTCCTTCCAAGTTGTGTCTGAAATGTATGATCGTGGCGTATCAAATATGCTATGGCGTGTCTCTGCTGGTGATAATTTTTTACTGAAAACCAAACGTTATCGATACACTGCTGCAACACTTCGCCGATGGCGAAATCACTAGCGTCACACGTGATATTCAATAGTGCCGACGGGTTCAGATGAACTAATTAAGTCGCGTTCGCCAGCATTTGCTTCGATTCGATAAATGCTAAATTGGCACTCTCGATTCAATTTAGTTAGAAATTCGATTTTTGTGATAACCTGGTCTGGCCTTCATAAGCTTCAGTCAATAAATTATTCAAAGGTGTCAATTTCTCCACACAGTGCGGAATAAAGCGATGGTAATAATTAACCATGCCCAAGTTTCTGCGCAATGCTCTCTGCTTATCTGGTTTAATGAATTGACCATCTTGTCCACGGCGGTAGGTAAGGGGGAGATTCCTCCAGAGTAAACGTAATGCCCCCAAAAAACTGAGCTCGGTCGATTCGAATTGACACTTCTCCGGACGTATGATAATTCAGTATTCGGCGAGCCTTTTAAATAAATTTTTTAAATGTTTTCTGTGGGTCTTATGATCAGGGCTTGTAACATGGTCTATGAATCGCTAGAAAGTTTGACCGGATTTCGTAAACCAAATGGCGTCCAGGTAAAATTGAAAAATCCGAAAGGCGTTGTAACTGTGGTTTTATGTACGTTGGACGGTTCGACAGGAATCTGGTAATATGCCTGCACTAGATCTATCTTTGAAAAAATCTTTGACCCAGCCAAACGCTGTGTAAAATCTTGAATATGAGGAATTGGGTACCTATCGGTACCTACCATTTAAACTTCTAAAATCTCCACATGGCCTCCAGTCGCCATTCTCTTTGGGAACCATGTGAAGCGCTGATGACCATTCGCTGTCACTAGGCTCGATAACGCCTGATTTAATCATCTCATCGAACTCGCGTTTCGCGGTAACTAATTTATTCGAGGCGAGCCTTCGAGGTCGCGCAAAAACAGGGTGTCCTTTGGTCACTATTTTGTGTGTAAAACACTGTCTTCGTTGTATGACGGGTCAGTTCTGGGAACTGATCAAGTAGTTCTGTGTACTCGTTACGAATGCTGTCTATGCGGTCGGGTGACGACTGTTTAATCGATGATAAGGTGGCCTTTATAGCCAGTCCAGTTCTCATGTCTCTGAAGCATCTACCTTGTAAATCGACAAGTAGATTATGATGGATTAAAAAGTCAGCTCCTAGTATAGGTTGCTTAATGTCTGCGACAATAAATGTCCACGATCACTCTCTTTTTAGTCCCACATCAACTATTCGTTTACATGTACCGTAGGTTGTGATCGGCGAGTTGTTAGCTGCAACTAAAGGTAGACTATCAGTGTCCGCGGTCCCGTTAGCACGAGACAGAGGTAAAACACTGACAGCTGCCCCAGTATCAATCAAGTAGTTACATTTATTTCGCTTGTCTGCTACGTATAATAGCCTACTAGAGGAGATAACTTTGGAAGGGTAACTTCCACGCAGTCATATCGCGTCTCATTCAGCTTGCCAGACGCAAGTATTGCCACCTTGCGCTGGCTTAACAGTTTAAAACAAACGCGCAGGGGTCTCCTTACATGCGCGCCTTATCACCGAATCTTTGATGATAATAGCACACCTGTGCATCGTCCGTAGCCAATGGCTGTACGATATCACTTTGTTGTAAATTCGGCGGCGGAGTGGTCGGACAAGGGAATGTTTGGTTTGTAAGTGAAACATTCTACCCATTGTTATTATTTTTAGCAATGCAGGGAATAAAAGGTTTCGCATATGCGTTTGGTAACACTGTTTGTTTATTTGTCGTTATACTTGCTGTATGATCATTTTGCTGCTTGCTTGGAAACTGTTTTTTCTGTGCGCCTGCATTTTCTAGCTGTTTGAGGCACCTAGAAATGTCTTACATTATTCCGATTAACCTCTCGCTGTCATTCAACTGTATCTCGGCAACTCCCACTCTACTGTCCTTTGCTCTATGGTTGGCCATCACCCTCATAAGTAAATAGACCTTCCGAGGATAATTAAAAACCTTCCGCGGATAATTAAAAACCTCCCGCGGAGAATTATAACCTTCCGCTGATAATTAAAAACCTTCCGCGGATAATTAAAAACCTTCCGCGGACAATTAAAAACCTTCCGCGGATAATTAAAACCTTCCGCAGAGAATTAATCTTTAATTCTCCGCGGAAGGTTTTTAATTCTCTGCGGAAGGTTTTTAATTATCGGCGGAAAGTTTTTAATTGTCTGCGGTACTGTGTGGGTTGCCAACCAACCCAATTTTGAAATATATTTTTTTCTTTAAAAGTGAAATTTTAATAATTTTGTACTGACAGCAGCCCACGTGAGTGGCATAGTTTACATTTCGATTTCAAATATTCTCGCAGAGAACATATACAAATATTTATTTTTTTATTTTATTTATATATATTCTCTCTAAGAGAAATTGTATGACCTCGTCATAATCGTGTGTTTTGTATCGGTTCGCTCAACTCAAGTTGCGTTGAGTCATGGTAATGTATTTTTGCGGCATATGCTTGACGGTAGACATCACACAGCTCATTAGCATACGACAGGCCAGATTCTCACAGACCGAGCGCGCTGTGACCCCTGCACAGTGACCCCACGCATCTGCTATAAAAATATTCATTTGCAACCAAAATTTGTTCAAATGCTGATCCGTGTGTTTTCACGAACTGCAATAAATTTGTGCGCAAAGCGTGCAAAAAAGAAACAATTTTGAATGAAAAGAAATAAGTTCAAATTCAACAATTATCCGAAAGGAATTTATAATTTGATTATTTTATCGTTGGCTGTGTTTAGAGATGCCGACGACCAAATATGGCTGCCAAAGCACGTGGGTGGAATTTCCCAGTACTCCGTGGAAAAATGTGGCCGGCTAATTTATGTGAATGCCAATGAGCTGAGACATCTTATGATGCGTGACGAGCGCCTCGGTCTGGCGGGACACGTGAGGCAGCGGTAGCCGATTTGAGCTAAGTTGAGAACTCGGTGTCGCCCCCTGGTTGCGACGCGATCGCCCCCTGGTGGCGACGCGACTTACCAACACATATCTTTAGAACAGTACTGCTTTCCTGAAATAAAAAATGTCTGATTATATTCAATTATATCTGACCGATTGTCCTAATATTATTTTACTATAAGACCAATTAAGACCTTTTATTCATGCATAATGGCGGACAATTCTAGATGGCTCTAAATCCTGTAAAAGTTGGAAAAGTCCGAAATCAGAATTATAATTGTTGGAAATATTTTGATAAAAAAATCTTGGCGGCCGTGTCCAGAAAAATCGAGTCACCCTAACGAGGTGTTGAAACGATTTTACTAAAAACTTCAAAATGTTATCCTTCCAGTCGCCAACAGTGGCGTAATTAGGAAAATAACTTTTGAAATCCGATATAAATTTGGGGAGTTAGACTCTTTCGTCTAACGTGATATTGTCTAGACTATTAATTTTTTTGCGAGATCCGCCATTTCGAAAAATATTAAGACCGCGTGCGTTTCTGCAATATCTAATAAAATTTCTGCTATTTTTAGCGAAATGCGGAAACCTCTCTTCCTGCAACTTTTTTGACTAGCCTAGTGGCATTTATTGTACATGAGCCCCGAAATCCTTACATACCTTATAAAATGATGTTTAATTTTATATCCCCTACGAATTAAAAAACTATCCTTCGTGCAGTAGTCTGCTGAACGAATTAATCGTGGTGATCACAAAATGCTGATCTAGCTGACTGTAAATTAGTCAGTGATGAGTGTAGTCTAGAAGGTGCGAGTGTGCGTCGATGATGCAAATCAGAAGGGTTGCTTGTTTGAATCAACGTCGGTGGTCTCCATTATTGGGCGGCATGGTGCGGGGAAACTCCAGCGAGCCCAAAGCCCGTTCTTCTAAGTCCTGCCTGGTCAGTAGGGGTTAATAAAACAAAAGTCGATAACAAAGATGATTCCTTCTTTCTTTCTTTCTTTCTTTATTGATGTTTCTCAGACAGTGTCAGATACGGCGTACTATCCCGCGACAGAGAGTGATACTAGGCCATATTGGCCGGTGAAACGAGCGGCAGACTTATGCGTCTGTCTCCTAAAACAAACTGGAATGGAATAAATGAGAATGGCGCGATTCTCAGCGTGGCGCAGAGCTGGGCGGAAGTAGAAACTCATCAGCCTCTAATTCCGCCCGGCCCGAAATCGGCCTAAAACGAATTCGGTCGAGGAGACGATACTGGCCTGATGCCGTCGCCACAAATCAAATAAAATAGTAAAAAAAAGATAAATAATGAGTCGAAGTGGACACCTTATAGTTCCGTGGTTATGCAGATGGTTATTCAAAACTTGAAACTCACGTGGAAACTGCTGATAAATCTGGTCAATCGCCATGCGTGCATTTGACGATATGGTCTCACCACCCCAAAAGCCAGTCTCATTGAAACACATGTAAACTGCCTCAATTCCGCAGGCCGATTTCCGGCTTTGTGTACTTGACGCAGACGCACACGTAGACGCACACGCAGACTCAGACGCATAAAATCTGGGCTTTGTGTTCTTGATGCAGAATGTTCATTTAATGCTGGGCCTGCGTCGTAAATGGTGGGCCAAGATTAAAACAACATTGTGGTGGGGATGGCATCGGACCCTGCGAAAGTTGGATGTGGGTCATTATATCATTTATCATGTTTATGGCAAGGCGGTTAATATAACAAAATATTAATGACTCTCGTTGTTACTTTCGTTGTTTGAATACAATGTTGATCTTTGACGAAGAGTACGGGAGTAGGCTTATTTCTCACATCCGTCATTTTCAAAGCAGGCCTTCCTGTTGGTTATATTTTCATTTTGACTAAACGTTTTTTTAAAGTTGGCCCACCGTTTCATACGACACTGGTCCAACATCAAAACAACTAACATATGCAAGCATGAGTTTACTTTATTTTGTTTCAGTATAGGCCCTATGCCAGCATCGCATCGCAGACCGTGGACCAACATTCAGTCAACATAGGCTGAACGTCTTGCGTCAGCTGGGATTCGTGACAACAATATCGGTCTGATCGAATTTGAGTTTCTATCTCCTTTATCATGTTAATCACTTTAACTTTAATGTAAATTATTAGAGTGATCAAGAGCCGACATTAGCATGCTTAGGCCTAGACCTATATATTCTGATATTGGCTGCCATCTGCGACAGTGCTGTCAATAGGTGTTCTAATTTGAGGGGGGGGAGGGTGCATTTTTTTTTTTAATTTCGGTGCTTGAAGTTTCTGGAACAAACTGTTATGAGCGAAAAAAAGATTTTCAGCAATATCCACCAGTCCTAAAAATAAAAATAAATGCTTCAGGGTGAACAAATTGCACCCAGCGGTTTTACAATCTAGACATATCAATTATACCTCTGGAGCAAAAAAAACCATAATACTTCTTGAATTGCGAGGTTCAGATAGATATGGTGGCCTTGCAAACCGACCGAGGAACATTATCATTTTTATCGGAACGTGGGAACTTCGGAACATGGGGACGTTCGTCTGCGTCTGATTGTGCGTCTGATTGTGCGTCTGAGTGTGCGTCTGCGTCTGCGTTGTGTACACAAAGCCCGATTTTCCTATTTTCTGATCTATGAACCATATAGTGTAGCATATCAGGATAAAGCTTGAAATGTCCTTGTTCAAAAACAGGACCACTATGGATTTTGAGCTACGCTACGCTACGCCCCCCGAGCTTAAACTGGGCTAAAATCCGTACCATCTTTCACAGACTGGACACACATCAGTTTAACCCACCGTATCCCTGCGAGATTATCATGAAACAGTTATATCTGATATCCTTGACGAAGGAGATAATGTGTGCTTATTAAATATTCACAAAAGTATAATTTCTCTGTATTATCAATTCTGTTTCACTAGAGATTGCAACAGCCTCATTGAAAATATTTTGTGTGATGATTCCATCATTGGTATACACCAGCCGTGATTTCGGCTTATTTAGGGTGGTGAGACCATATGAGCGTGTGGTGTCAGAGATATAATCTCTGAGGTATGGTGATAGAGCTTGCCTGTGTAAGGTGACTAATGTAAGTGAACACGTGTCTTACGTGAAAGCGACGCTGGTTCCGTCAAACAAGAGAAACCACAACAATGTTGGGTTGATGTTGTGCCGTCATCTTAGACGGGGGCCAGCAATGACCCGACTGTGGCTTCATGCCACATGTTTTCCTGGTTAATGCACAGAAAACACAAGACATTTAACTAGGGTTGTTAAAACATTGTACCAGCGTCTGCGACGCTTGGCCGACAATAATCCAACACTGCTTCAATGTCTGTGTTTGTTGGTCGCCGCTGTCATGCCAGCCAGGGTGGATATGCCGCCGCGGCAGTCAGTGTATTAGCATCTCGGATTCAGATCAAAGGAGGACAAGTTGCCACCCGATGGCTATTGACGGTGAAATCAAGGGGTTTAATTAACCTTTTGTGACCTGATATCGACTATAGTAGTGTCCTGTACATTTTTATTAGCGTTTATGTAACCAGTTTAAAAAAAATACTTTTAAATCTGCTACTCTAATATATACGTTGTGGCATGCATTAAACAAATCCAAGTAATTTTCAATCACTTGAAATTCTAGTTTCCATAGCTAATTCAAAGGAATACAATTTAAATTCAATTATTCAGTGCTATAAGTGTTCATTAGTGACGTGGTGCTGAGAGTATAATGCATTGTAAACAGTCGTTCTTATCTGATCAGTGTGTAGGATCCATACAGAAGTTAGATATATTGTTAAACACAATCATGTCTAAAGCATTACTGATTATGCCCCGGGGTCCAGTTTATTAGCCTTAAGATCCGAACAGGGCGTTAATTTCAAAAGTTTACCACATTTTGGCCTACTACCGAATACGGATGTACATAGTGGCTCTCTGGTGATAGTGTAATAGTATATAAATAATAAAGGGCAACTAGAAAGGAATTATGACTTTTCAAGTAACAATAATGTTTGGACTAGGTTTTATGCGTTTTTTGTTGGCCATTTTTGAATTTTGTTATTTCTAATATGACAGATTGATTGGAATTTTGTTCATGGGTTTTTTGGCAGCCATTTTGAATTGGAATTTTAGATTTCGGACTTCAGAATTGTGACTTCAGACTACAAATTTCAGAAGTCCCCACTGAGGTTTTGTAACGTTACTTTTATATAGATATATATTTGTTTGTGAAATCAAAACACATTCAGAGGGCCGTAAACACATTGACTTGTCTCTCTGTTGGCTGAATGTTGCATCACTGTCTGCGACGCTGGCCCAACATTAAAACAACATTTGATCGACGTTTCGTGTTATTCTGAAATTACAACTGTTATTTTAATTTTGTAATGTAGCAATTAAAATGTTTCTACTTGCGCTATACGATACTCACATCAGACAAGTACCATGGCGCATGTGCTCGTATCGACCAAGTAATATGGCGCATGTAAAATAAATGGACAAGTAATTTGGTATATGTGGATAATTTTTTTTATATATTATTCAGGATACAAACTAACAAAATTAATTTGATTCTGACATAGAATTCTGTGCCGTAAATCGCAAGGAGTCATAACACCAAAATTACACATTTTAGGCCTCACCAGTCTGTTATTTACATTTATCTCAAAACTACCTCGAGCCCACATAGCCTATGCCATATTGCACCGCCATATTGCACCGATGATAGACATCCATGATAGTGAATCTAGCTAAGTTTTGTTCCTTTTTGTAAGAAAAATTCTAAGTCAGAACCAGGAAATTACAGGCTTGTTTCTATTGCAACTGTAATGTCAAAAATTCTAGAAAAAACTGTAGCCTTTATCAACAGTTAGAAAATTATTTGAGATGTATAATTATCAATCAGGATTTAGGAATTTTTATTCCACTGATTTTTGATTAAAACACCTGACAGACCAAATCAGCTTTGGCATGGACATTAGAAACTGTCATGGTCATGATCGACCTTCAAATAGCTTTCCATACTGTCGATCATGACATATTGTTGAATAAACTGAAAGCTATTGCTGCGGATGATCTTTAAAAATCTTGGCTGTCATTATATTTGAAAAATAGATTTCAGAAGACTGAAGTTGATGGTATTTTTCTGATCTTATAGTACTTCCCTGCGGAGTACCGCAGAGATCCATCTTGGGACCATTACTATTCCTAATTTATGTAAACGATGTGGATACAGCTGTATCATGTCGATTGATTCTTTATGCTGATGATTATCATTACTGGTCTCAGATAGATCGGTTTCTGTTGTGGAGGAAACTCTTGAACATGAACTGACTTTCCTTAGTGAATGGCTACTGGATAATAAGCTATCCCTTCACTTAGGAAAGACCGAAAGTATTATTTTTGGTTCAAATACGAAAACACACAAACAGTCCACCACGAAAATCATATGTGGAGAGAATGAAGTTGCTGCCAAAGATAATGTGAAATACCTGGGAGTTAGCCTAGACCAGTCACTTAGAGGAAATTATATAGCAGGAAGTATTTAAAAATAAGGAAACTCTAGACTCAAATTTCTATTGAGACAAGCAAAATATTTGAATAGAAATTCTAGGAAACTTTTAGCTATATCTTAAATTTTACGTCATTTTGCTTATGCCTGCTCCGCATGATTTGAAGGTCAACTTACAAAAAAAACTACAAATTTTGCAAAACAAAACCATGATGTTTGTTCTAGGCTACCCCCCCCCTCTAGGTCTCACATTAGCATAGAAGAGTTTACTTTGTTGCACTGGATCCCAGTCTGTCAAAGGGTCCAACAAATCAAGCTAAACAATATGTATCGAATTGTCCATGGAAATGCCCTTCAATATTTAAAGCGGGACATTTACATGGTCAATGATCAACATTCTTTTTTTATCAGAAAAAGTATTCTATCTGTTGTTTTACCCGAGGTAAATCATCAGGGGAAAAGACATTTAGATTCTCAGCTGGTAAGATATGGAATGAGCTCCCAGTTTCTCTGAGATCAGCTGAAGACTTACTTTCGTTGAAGAAAGGAGTCAATAAAGAGGACCTAATTACTGAAGCTCGGAGCGATTTTGGATTTTTTATTTTTATTGATCATAACCATACAGCTTTATAAATATAGGCGGGTATGTTTGCCAATTTATGTGCTCTAGAGATTGTAAGGTCGTTTTATTCAGCTCGTTTTTTACATATTTTTCAATTTAGACCAAGCAGAGTCTGGAAAGTACTGCACACACCCTTGTAAATAATAAGGGTTTTAGAGTGTATACTATCATACATAAAATATATTTCATCATATGCACTATTTATAAACTTTCATAATCATTTCATATTTCATATAGTCTCATACAGTTTCTGCTTGTGTTTTTGTAAAAATGCTATGACTTTCTCAGTCAACATTTCATCTGTGATATAAATAAGTATTTATTTAAAAAATACAAATAATTTCTCTTTTCGCCGATATGCTGGACTGCATATAGAAATACGTGACCTGCACCAGGATACTTTTCAGTGTTTTTATCCCTGGTATTCCAGAATGGTGGTCACACTTGTATTTTCAATGCATAATGTATTTATCATACTGATGTTAACCCTATTTTTATGTGAATGCTGAATAAATCTATCTATTATATAGTATTCAGTTAATCTATGGTATTAGGTTGTACATGCGATAAACCATAAGTTGTACATGCGAGCTGACTATGATGCGAAACATCTTAAGTAGGCCTACCGGAAGTTAACAACAGAAACATTGGCACTTCCGGCCTGCACTGCTTGCTGTCCACACTCCACTGTTTGTGGCAAGTAACGTCTTCTGTTATGCAACAGAATAAACAGATTGTTGACTCCATCTAACCCCAATAACACATTGCGCAGTGGTTGCATCACTTATCAAGGCTAAATGTATTGCACTGAAACTTCAACTTGTTGCATTTCCACATACGTTATTAGAATTTAGAGACTGTTTAGCAATGACAACGAGAGAGCTCGATCAGTCCGAGGAGCAGTCAGACACAGTATCAGAGTCGCAAGACCAAGTGAAATATATTTCGTTCAACACACTGTCACTAGACCTACTGACACTGTGCTCACGATTAAAACATTTACGAACACTGAACAGTGGGTTTTTTAATTTTATAGACTAGTCTAGTCTCTAGATCTACATTGTAAATGATTGATTGTTATTGATTTCAAGCGCAATGATATTGATACTGGTAAGTGTGGTGTCTCTCCTTTATTGCATGATGGCCAACTGCATTCAGACAGCAGGCGCAAGGCCGAAATCTTCAACCAACAGTTTTGCTCAGTATTTACTGATAAGGACACCACTAATATGCCTAAATTGGAAGGAACACCAACAACTCCCATGAATAATATTGAAATTACACAATCTGGTATAACTAAATTATTGAGTGAACTGAACGTCGATAAAGCACCCGGACCTGATGAGCTCCCGAATTTACTACTCAAAAATGCTGCCAAGAAGATATCTCCTTTTTTGACCAGTGTTCAGCACAGGCCGCGATATCGCGTCAATTACGCACTTGGAGGTCAAATGTCTCCTTTTTTTCCATGGTAGTGAGACAAATGTCCCCACCTATTTCTTGTCTGTGCAGAGCACTGGGCGTCAATTACGCACTTAGAGGTCAAATGTCTCCTTTTTTTCCAGGGTAGTGAGACAAATGTCCCCACCTATTTTTTGTCTGTGCTGAACACTGTTGACAGATATTTTCGAACACTATTCGGACCGGGAAATTAGCCGATGAATGGGTCGAGGCTACTGTAGCCCCTGTTTGCAAAAAGGGAGATCGGCATACTGCTTCTAACTACAGGCCAATCTCTTTGACATTTGTTTGTGCTAAATTGCTCGAACACATTATTTGCAAGAACATATGACCCACTTTACCAAAAACAAAATTTTAACTTCTGTGCAACAAGGTTTCCGTGCAGAGCACTCCTGTGAAAGCAAATTGCTACTGACCACTGAAGATCTGGTTCAAAATTACGAGTTTAAAATTCAAACTGATTTAATTGTTTTACATTTTAGTAAGGCTTTCGATGTAGTTCCCCACCAACGTTTACTACACAAACTTAATCATTACGGTATTAGGGGACCTACACTGCTTTGGATTAAAAATTTTCTCACCACTCGAACACAAAAAGTAGTAGTAGATGGTAGCTTTTCGGACACTGCTCATGTAGGTTCTGGTGTACCACAGAGTACAGTACTTGGCCCGATCTTATTTCTATGCTATATTAATGACCTCCCATCTTCGGTCTCATCTGATGCTAGACTCTTTGCTGACGACTCTAAGGACAATCAAAAAAAGCTACAGGAGGACTTAACAAAGTTGGAGCGCTGGACAGACATTTGGGGGATGAAATTCAACCCATCCAAATGTTCTGTCTTCCGAATGAAGAGACCCCGGGCTAAAGAGATAGCCTCAGACTACCAGCTCAAAGGAGTCACACTCGGACAAGTAACAACTTCACCTTACTTCGGAGTCAGCATCAGTGAGAACCTGGAATGGGGGTCACATCTCCAAAATTGCGAGTAAGGCTAATTCCACTCTTGAGGAGGAATTTAACGGGGGTTGCCCCTCATAATTAAAAGAGATTGGATATTTTTCAATGGTTCGGTCACTTTTGAAATACTCATGTCCTGTGTGGGATCCATACAGGCAAGGTGACATTGATAAATTAAACAAAATTCAAAGAGCTGCTGCACGTTTCCTAACAAACAACTACCAGTGTAAATCAATTGTAACAGCTCTTATCCAAGATCTAGGCTGGACTGACTTACAAACTAGAAGAAAGAACTTCAGGCTGATAAGCCTGTACAAAATTTTAAACAGATTAATTGCTGTACCTGTCAGGGACCTTTTAACCCCAGCAGACGAAAGAACTCGTGGTGGACATAAAAAATCATTCAAACATATTAGAGCTAACACCACGCTTGGACAAAATTCTTTTTTGTACAAAACCATACCTGATTGGAATCATCTTTCACCAGCTGCTATTGAATCCAGATCAATAGCAGCTTTCAAGAGCCAACTGAGCGATTAGTCTGGTCGGCCGCTCAGCACCATCCTTCGCCTGATACTCCGTGAGGAGGACTGCAAAGTCAAAACTTTGAAGTAAAGTAGACATATCAGTATTTTATTACTACGTTAGATCTAAATGATAAATCAATAATTATGAATATTGCATTACTGCATGGCATTACTCCATTAGTCTACTGACTATTTCTAGTCCCATTACTGGCATTAGTCCAGACTTAGGCTTTAGCCTTTTAGTCTTAGGCCCTAGTTGGATTAGAATGATCTGTGACTATCTTTCGGATTTAAACGCAGCATATATCTAAAACGTAAGAGATAGAGCTACTTATAAAGTCACAAACAGTTAAAATTGCAGAAATATTTTTCGAAAGGGGAAAGGTGTTTTAGAAAGACAGTGGCTAATCATGGGTGAGACAAAACCCCATAATAACCCGGAATAACCATAATAACCTATAATAACCACATAATAACCTATAATAACCTCATAATAACTTACAATAACCCTGTAGTCGTCAAGAAATAGCAGTGGCGAGCCCAAATAATAGCATAAATCGATGTTTGAGAACAAATTTGCGCTGATATTAGGTCTTTTAGCAGACAATCGCAAGATGGCGCACATGTCTTCTGACACTGAAATCAAGGAATAGAGCCTTCCCCAAACTTACCTTTTAAGCAAAATAATAACTTGTAATAACCCTGTAATTGTTAACAATTGCCTAAAACAACATATAGGGGCCTATAATTAAACAAAACCTGGAGAATATCATAACGGAAGGACTGATTGCAAGCGTGATCACGACTTGGTATTTTAACATGTTTAGCCAGTCGCAGTACTGGGTAGACGTAAGGTGTGAATTACATTGACACGTATCGAGGTGTATCCAGTGTTTTGTTCTTCTCAGATTACGTGTTGTCGGCAAATATATTCATTTTTTATTCTTATTTATTCGACTTTACAATTAAAAACATGCAAAAGTGGTGAGCCTACAATATCGTGAAACATGCCATTATATATATGTAGGCCTACATGTATTGCCATGTCCGTATTTTGTTTCTGAGAAAGCGATATGCCCTACTGAATATAAAACACAATAAGACTGCGCATATATACTTACAACAAGTCTGCTTTCTATTCTATTTTGAAGGCGGTACCGTGGTAATTAACACAAAAATAATTCATGGATCGACTTCGAAAGTGCTAAATTGACACCTTGTGAAATACTAACATTAAATTAAAATAATTTAATGATAGGGTTATTGAGCCACTTAGGCCTATCAAAGGGATCCGATTAGCGTGAATGATCTGATTATGGTACGTCATGGTGATTACAAGTCAAACAATGACATGTAGGTGACTTATGCATACCTCTAGGCCAGGAAACGAGCTAAGGGTGAAGATTTTGGAATTAAATTGTTATCTATATACAAAATAAATCTAATCTTATTCTACTAATTGTATATGTCTGAGAAGTACGGCAACATAATAATTATGATTCTGATGATATGGTCGACAATGACACATCAATTGGTGTTCATAATCAATGATGACACAAGTTGAATTGTTAGGGAAGTCACACCTTGACAGTAAGCTGATGACAACAGGTGAGTTGTGAAGTCAGGAGTTACGCTTAAGCACTGGATTGGGAAGCTGTGAACTGAATATAAGACTGTTATTTGGTTTATTTATGGCTATTTCTCAACGACTACAGGGTTATTACAAGTTGTGAGGAGTTTTTATGGGGTATTATTGTATTTTATAGGTCATTGGGGGTTATCCCTTGATAGTTTCAGACGACATATGCGCCATCCTGTGATAGGCCAGCCCATTGATTGTCTGTATCGGCGCGAATTTGTTAAAAAAACATCAATTTTTTCAATTTTTTTGCATTCTTTAAAGCCATTTCTTATTAAATACAATGCTATTATAAGTTATTATGAGGTTAGTATAGGTTATTATGGGGTTATTTGGGGTTATTATGGGGTTTTGTCGTACCGGCTAATCATACTAGATTCTTTTTAATTTATCTTTCATGCACAGCCTCGTTTACGGAATGACTGGCTCAGATTTTTTTGGCCTAATTAGCTTAGCCAGGAGTGCTGTCTATTGCTCTCCTTGCACTTGGTTAAGCAGCGCAAGAGGAGCGTCTGCGCAATCGGGCTCCTTATAAATTTTCTATGAAATTTTGCATGCACCATTCTCTAGTCTTCCAGCAACTTTTCATGAAATAATATGTTATAAATAGTTCAGACAAATGTATGGTCATTCGACATTTAATCAATTGCTAATTATGGCGCTCCTCTGTAACCCATTAATTTCATCCTGTTTTAATCTCGCACATTTCACTACATGTCAAATGGTCTAACTTTTGAAAAACCGGTAGCCTACTCAGGGTTGTTGCCGTAAGACTTACAAAAGGTGCTTGCAAATTTTTTTGCCAATTGATTGAGAATTGGCAAAGAAATCAGGGATAATCATGCAAAACTTGTCTAATCATAGTAATATGACTTTTCTGTAACCCAGATAACAGGGCCAGCAACTCTGTGCCACAGGGAAAAGCTTAACCCTCACAGCGTCAACAGAATCTGACGTCTGTAGACTAAAGTCGATCCCCGCACTGTAAGAATTTTTTTTTTCAAATGGCCGTAGACCCATAACATAGGTATTCAAATGAATCAGAAAGAGCTGAATAAGACATTTATGATGATATCAAATTGAAATAAACCCTTTGGTCTCCGAAGTTTGTATAGAAAAATTCAGTGCTTTAAGGGTTAACCTTCTATCCGGTTGCTGCCTACTACCGCTAATGGTCACATTGTGCCTACCTGCTGATGGGCTCACAATCATTCAATTTGAATTATCAGTTATTTATTATCAGAGTTAATCCCTAATCAATCAAACTGATCAAACAAGATTTTAAATTACTGATAAAATTACCTTTGAACAAATTAAGAATTTAAAGCGGTAGTACGGATAGTTCGAAGGATGCAGGAGTTTTGAAAATCACAGTTCTTAGCACTTGAATGAGTAATGTGTGTGATTTGGATTGCACAATAGTTGCACTCACATAGTTCTTAACTGATTTTTCCTCTGCCAGCTGGCCTGCAAAATTTTAATAAGTATTTCAAAAGTGAGACTAGTTCACATGTATTGTAGTTCAGCTCCAAAAACACTTTTACAGAGATAAGCTGTACTCAAATAAATGGGTTTATTATTATAGATGGATATCATAATTATTTAAAAATAATTACATAATATAGTGACTACCTTTAACCCTTACACTGCTATGGAAATAAACCAAGCACAGCCTCCTGTGGGCAACTGTATTCACCGAGTTGATTCTTAAAAAAAAAATTGATTTTTTTTTCATTTTATTTTTTTTTTCGTTTTGTGGTGTCATTCTATTTGCGCTTTAAAAATAGCTAACTGACTGATTTTGTAATATAATGGCTTCTAATATCAGTTGTTCCTGAGATGTTTTTTTGAAGAAAAAACGTGCCAGATGTTACTTAGTGGGAAACCACACATGCTGCAAATTTTATGCAGCAGTGTAAGTGTTAATACTATACAATACTTTTTAATGAAATTTGCAATGTAGTTGGCAGGGGACTAAAAAAATTCATGAAAACGGTTGAAATCAATGAGAAAACTGCATTACAAGTTAATTAATGTGAAGGCTACTAGTACTATTTATCAGCATGGTATGTGTCTTTGTGTCGGTACATTGTGCAAAGTGTGCATTTTTCCTACACCTTAACTCCTCTTTAGGCTTGTGCATGCGATTGTACGTGTACTCTATATCATGAGCAATGAATTTGCTGAGAAATCTGAAATTTGCTAAAATCTGCGTTTCGTTGAAATTTTGCAAGCACTTCCAGTCATGCAGGAAGTACCCTGGAATTTCTCATAAATATTTCATAAGTTAGACCATCTGATCTGTATTGCAATTTTGAGATGATATTATTGTGTTTATAGTGAGGGTCATTATTCAATTTGCAGATACAAAATTGGGTGCTGATTTGTTCGAAAATAAAGTTACCAGGGCTCGAAATTGGCCCGGTCCGATCGTCCGAGACGACCAACAATCTGGGAAGGATGAGTTCAGTTTCATTGGGTTTGTCCTACCGCACGAGTACCCCTGCTGCACAGCCATGTGCATGCAGAGGGCTTGACAAAGTCTGTGTCGAAGTGGGATGATGATAAGCACTGCAGTTTGATTGAAGACAGCTTTTTATTCCAGTGCTTGCTTAATATTTGTTTTCTTTTGTAAAATAGATTTCATTCAGATTGAAAATTGGGAAGGATAGTAGAATTTTTAGTCAGTTGTCCGACATGACAAGTGGAAATTTAGTTCAATTTCGAGCCCTGGTTACTGGTAATTTGTTTACCATTACAAAACATTGTCAAAGGTTACAGAACTGTTATGTTATTAATACTAACAAATAAAACTTATAGTTAACAGATATTGAGATAGGCCTAAACTTCCCAGTCTAAGTCCTTGAGCCTCGAAGGGTTTTGATGACTATGCCCAACTTGGTCCAGGTCTACAAATCACAGAAACACTCTTAGTCTACACAACCAAAGACTGATTTTGTTTGAAATATAATTTGTTTGATTGACCAAGACCAAATATGAGTGTCACAAGTGAAGATCGTTCCTCTACCCCGGAGGCACAGCACAACAATTTTTCTGATTTGGCTGAGGCAAGTGAAGCAAATTTATTTGCTCCCGATGAAAATGATATCAGTGATGATGAAAACAGTGTGAATGGAGATGTAGAAATGGTGAACGTTAACTACAAGGTTAGTGAAATAGTTAAAGAAATAATTTAGCCTTTACCAAATTACAAAAACATACTTACTGGTATCCCATTCTTCTGAGTTGTATTTTTATGTTCCAGTTCACCATTGTGAGTAACAGATAAGATATGAATAATGTATACCTGCTGATTAACTAGATTTAATTGATGCAAAAAATGTAAAAAAATACACCATGACATCTATCCTAATTTGTAAGCCCAGTTGTGCCCAGGGTGTGATGACTGGTGATTGGAAAGAATCTTGAAAGCCTTAAAATTGATAAATTTACTGCCACATTTGGAAAATAGTGGTGGTCTGAAATTCTTGGTGATAGTTGGCCCTGACCAGTGCAGCCCACCGTGAGCACAACCCTGACCATTTGATTTTTTGTAAATTTATTTTTCAGTGTATTAATTTAATGTCAAGATTGTGATACATTACCTTCGGAAATGCCAGCAGTAAAAATCTTTATTTTAATGCACAGACCTATGAAAGAAAAATCATATTTGTCTTCCACTATACGATGCATGACATCTGACACACTCAGAACTGATCCATAATGTCAAAATTTGAGGTTGTATTTACAGTGATGGGTGAATCTCTGCCAGATGAAAAACTAGGCTTAATGTTTTAACATAACAATTTAATATCACTGTTTTCTTTTCTATGGATATCAAGTTGATGGCTTACATTACATTCCACCCCTTCAGGGTCTGAAATAGGGGTATGGGCCGGGCTGCCTCCGCCTCCTTTATCCACCATTTTACATTTCTCTACCACTGAATGTAAGGTTGTTAGCCCAGTAGCCGAAGACTACAAGTTTTCCAGTCAGGGAAAAGTCCTGAATTTGAGAAAAGTGCTTCCAATCAGGGAAAAGTCAGGGACTTTTATCATGTTCACTTGCCCAAAAGAGAAAGTGGTTTTAACATCAGTCTGCTGCTTTTTTCATAGCCTAGTGACATATTCACTGAATAATAATGCCATGGTGGCTTTTTGGTGTTGGAATACCTCCTTTTCTGTCTTTCGCTTGGTGAGTCCTCGTGTCGCGAGACGTCACTTTCTTCAACTAGGCCAGGGATCGACACTAGCACTGGTCCGTTGGCCCGAGGCCAGTAGAAATCAGCAAGGGTCAGTAAATCACATGAGATACTGGCCCTGGGGACCAATAAAAAATACAAAGTGTGCGGCTTATGGCTATGTTATGAAAACAAGTCAAAATTCACAAATACCATACCGTTACATCAATTTTTTTTGTGATACAGTGTACGTTAAGGACTATCTGAAGCTACTGGCCCATTTGGCCACTACCTCAGAGCAGTTAGTGTCGATCCCTGTAGGCTCTAACGTTACTGCATCATGGAATTTCGAAAATTCATCAGGGAAATGTCAGGTAAAAAGCAGGGAATTTTGTTTCCATGAAATGCTCTGAACACTGGACTAGTATTATTTGCGGGGCTATCAGTCCACCTCTTAAGACTTATGCATAGACCTTGATAATATTATGCCATATATCTGAACGCATGCATAAGAGAGGTGCTGAATAATGCATACTTTTTATTCCAATTTTCGATTCTTTATCCTCTATTTTGGCTTGTGAATTATTTTTAATCACATGATAGTAATGCTTTATGATTTACATTCAGCTTCTTTAAGATTATTTGGCTTATAATTGTTGTAACTTTGTATGAGCAGCTAGCTGTGAGGCTACATGGTTAACAGCAAGTTTAACCATGGCGTTCACTGGGAAAGATCAATGGATGTCACACTACTTGCCTGGGCATAGCAATTTAGTTGTAATGTACTAACATATGTTATTCCGTTTTATTGGAATTTGGGTGGTGTTAAACATGTAAGGCTAAAAAAATATGTTTGTTCCTGATTTGTTGTCATTTTAACCAGTGGGTAGGTAGGATTTTTTTTATTTATTTTTTTATTTTTTGTCACTTCAACCAGTCGGTTGGAAAGAATTTTAAAAAATTTTATTTGGTACCAAATTCACTTCCATGCATGTCTTATCTGTACATAACTTAGCGATTTTTTGTTTTTTGGATGCTTAACTCAATTGCTTATATTATCGCCCGTAACAAGGATTACATGACGGTAGTCTAAGTGTTTATTTTATTTTAAGCTTGTAGTTGGTTTTTTATTATAAAAACCTAGATTTGTTTGAAGTAATGATATAAATCTATTTTTTTTAATCAATAAACCTTTCGATATATTATTGACTCGTTGCGAAAAGTGGTTCTTTCTACGAAAATCAAGCATTTACCTTAAAAACACTGTGGAGCAAAACTATATCTGAGCCACAATTATTTTAGTAAATCTGCAGCTCTTGTTTTTCGTCGATTTCTCCGTCAATTCTCAACCAATTTCCCTGAACTTTTGTACATGCCATTTTCAAGTCATGCCCTAACATCAGTAAAAAATTCGCAAAATTATATTAAATATTTCAAAAGTTAGACCTTTTGACATGTAATAAAATTTCAGAATTAGGGTAATTAGGGTTTTATAGAGGGACGTTATAATTTCTATTTACTACATTCAATGGTCTTTTGAAATACTGCGTAAAATTTTCGTGAAAATCGTTTAATAATTGACTGAAATCAACGAAAAACAGGCGCTACTAGTTAGTTCTGACCTAAATGTCGTTTGCACTATAATCTAGTAATCTATAGAATGAATGAATAAATATTTTATTGATAATCTAAAGTCACAAATGGAGTGGTGTAATCTCAATAATGAATACATACATGCATTGGCGTGAAAATTTATTAAACTACAGTATGTTCTAATTAAAAAATACAGCATTAATCAGTGTGAACCCTTTCAGTGCAGGCGAACTTTCACGCATAATCGAACTTTTTTTCACAAGTACCAAAAATACTACTTAAATGGATCCAAATGAAAAGCAGATGAAAATATAAAAATTAGGCGCCAATAAGTTATAGTAAGTCTAGGAGAGAGTCGGGTTAGTTGAGCCACATGGTTAGTTGATCCACCCCCTCACATTTCTCCACATGTGATTTTAAGGAAGTTTCAACACCACCTGGTGAATAACTGTGATATTACTTACATGGCCACGTTGTTACAGGGGTAAAAATTCAAGGCAAATCATTGGTGACCAGCAGGGCCACTAAGTTAAAAATCCTAGTGGCCCTGCTAAAAAAATTGTAGCCCTGTTTTGCGAAATAGTGTAGTTGCATTGATCATTAAATCCAGTAAAAATGTCAACATCACTTTTCGACCGGGCGCCAATCATAACCTAGTGATAAGCTACATGAAACCAAATTTAGTAGGCCCTACTAAAACAAATCAATAATCTGTAGAATAATATTATATAAGTTCACTGATTTGAATGTGGAGTTCAATCTAATAGGTCTAAAGTATAAAGTGACTGCAATATAGACACTCTACCTCACCTGTAACAGTAAATAATTATAATTGAACAAAACTAAAACAAGTGTGAATCATTATTTTTTTTTACAGTTACAAACATTAATATAAAAAAGATGGGATTGGCCTAGTTGGTTAGTTAATTAACAAAATGTGTGTATAATCACTGCATATTTCGTGTGCTGTTAGACCCATATCTGATCATGCGCGTGTACCACCCACCACAAGTCGACCCAATGGTGATTTAATACTGGGCCAGTTGGTCTGACGGTGGCCCAGCATTAAAACAACACTGAGGGAACATCTTGTGTTTGCTGGGAAATCCCCTCCCATATAGACTGGCACATGCAGAGCGCGCTGGTCTGAAATAGCACGTGAGCGCTGCATGGATATGGAAAGGAATGAGTGTCATTATTGCTCTACAAAAATGTGATGGTTTTACATTCGAAAATATATTATCAAAAGTATAAGTTGACATAACCCACTATATTTGTTTTCAATAAATACGCTATGTTCTACATTGCATAACACATCTAAAGCACTATTTTCTAAACACAATTCAATATTCTCCACTTGTGAAATAAAAAAATTTGCCTCCGTTATCATTCCATACATCATACAGAGATTTGACGGGTGTCCCAAGAGACCATCTGAGAAGGCGATGCTCAGCCACAATACACGCTATCAATCTAATGGTGACACAACACTGGGCCAGTCTTGGCGATGTTCATGCACCATTCAGCCCCTTAATGACCCGTGTTGACTTGCTGGCCTTTATCAAGACCACACAGACACAGTTTAAAACACTTGACTGTGGATGCCGCCGACACAGTGCTTGTTTAATGTTGGGCCAATGTTGTAGACAGTGGGCCAGCATTTCAGGGCCTATTCTACTGTCGCCAGCAGGACGGCTAACTACGACGGCATTGTCGCCCTTACTTAATCATAGTCGCCACGGGCGATAGGGCGACCGCCAATTTATACCCCTGTTGTTAGCACAGATTATTTTGCAGGTAGGGAGTTTTGTGGTTCAAAAATGCATTTTTCGCTATAGTCAGTAGAATTCAGATATTATAATGTTTGCATTAATATTACTGAAGCAATAAGGATTCTGTACATTTGTGTTATAAGGTTAGGCGGTCAAATACATAAAGATAGCTGATATCAATGTAACACTCAACTTGGATCCTTGAAATGTCACAAAATTTTACATTTTACAATATATGGCTGTTGTGGGGCAAGTTGAGCCAAATAAGGTGGGGTAAGTTGATCAACTGGCTCAATTAACCCCATTCATGGCTCATCTTACCCCAGTAGGTAAACATATTATTACAGAATGTGGATCAACTAACCCCACTCGATATGGCTCATTTTACCCCAGTGGGTATAACATATTATTATATAATGTGATATAGTGTAAAAAATGTCACTATATAATAGGTCAATATAATAAAGACACATATTAATACATGTAGTATATATCTTCTTAATAAATACAAGATAACAATGATCCATACATCAATACAGGCTATAATGCCTATTTTATCACTTGGGACTTGGAAGAGATGTGACAACAAATTTGACCCTTATGTTATGTACAGAGGTGTTTATTTTTGCATTTTCTGGACATAAAATAACATGTTGGCATGTACATTTGTCAATTGGGAATTTTTACCATAAGTGATCAACTTACCCCCTTGCGTGGCACAACTTACCCCATACAGTGGGTTAGTTGAGCCACTTTTACCACTCTCAGTTGTGTATCCATTTTAAAAATGTTCTTTTCATCTTTCATGGATGTTGGATATATATCATATGTAATATATAGCCATGTTTTAAAACTATCCCAACCATTCTGCAATCAACTGGGAACACACCAGACAAAATATTGTGAAAATTGGCTCAACTAACCCGACTCTCCCCTACCCTTAGTTTTCAAATGTAGGATTATTTTTCATTTATTAAAAGCCGACGATTACTAGATTACGTCAGCAATAGCTAGCAATGCATGACAGCTTTGATAGTGAATGAAAAATGACGAGGAGTATTGCGTTATAAAAGCTGACAAAAAGCTAAAAAAATTAAATTATCAACTTTTCCCTTCCAAACACGTTCGATATGCTATTCCAACAGACCTCCAATTGGAGTACCAAGCTGGAGCTATATAATTATTAGATTATTAAATTTGTGTGTCCCAGAGGAATTTTTTCGGGATCATTTTTCACAACTCTATATTTTGGTGGAGACTCGTATGTGTCAGCAGTGGCGGTTCCCCCTTTTTGGTTCAGAGTCCCAAAACAAATAAATGTGTCAATAACACTTCAGCTCATCCTTGTAATGGCGGGTGTATTGGATTTGAACTTTCTCCATGATATGTCGAATTTGCACTAGCTCTGGATTCTTTAAATGCAGATATTAGTGAGTGTGAATGCAACAAATACTGTTTCCCAGAAATCGGTGGTTAAATGAAGATGTCATTGTCAGGTATGACACTGATAAGCCGTGAAATATGATAGGTTGCGCCACCTGGAGCATATGGCCCTATATACATCCCTACTTGGTAAACAGTGTGTAAATGTTTTAATCCGCATAATAAAAATGCATATGGCAACTCTGTAGCCATAGCTGTGACAGTATGCTACAGGTGGCGCCACCTGGAGCACACCATGTATTGACTAGGTCCTTGACAGCATTGTATATGAATTATAATTTGGCCCAACTATAATTCATATACCCAGCAAACACGACACGGTAAACCAATGCAGATATAATACTGGCCTGCCGTGTCTGACGTCAGCTCAACATTAAATCAGCATTGATTTAACGTATCGTGTTTGCTGGGTACACTGCTTCCAAGGACCTAGTTAATACATGGTGTGCTCCAGGTGGCTCTACCTGTACCATACGGACTGAAATAATATGCGCTAGAATGCACCATTTGAAACCTTCATTTTGATTTTTTCAGGGGATCATACCCCCGGAGCTCTCTCAGCATATAAGAGCCAGTTGTGGTGTGCATAAATTCTAGTCAAATATCGGCACCCCTCGTCTGTTCTTGGATTCTGATATAATATTTTTTTAATAAAGATTTTAATTGGTAGTGCCATACCTTTGAATTAATTTTATTTAGGGCCTAATATGTTCGAATCACTTTGATATACTTCACTAGCATGTAGCTTAAAAGGTTACTTTTATTCAATAAAAAACACATCACAGATATGACACACTATGTTCGAATCACTTTGATATACTTCACTAGCATGTAGCTTAAAAGGTTACTTTTATTCAATAAAAAACACATCACAGATATGACACACTATGTTCAAATCACTCCGATATACTTCACTAGCATGTAGCTTTAAAGGTTACTTTTATTGATAAAACAACTTATCACAGATATGACACATTATTGTACACAACTATGCAACAAAAATTTTGACCATCAGTATTTTAACCTTTTCACTACCATACATGACAGAAATTTCCGTCGTCATTCGTCAATGAACGTAACCATAAAATGACACAAATTTTCGTCAAATATATACTACATTTATGTATTTTTCGTCATTTGAAGCTGGGAATTGCGTTAGCAATTCCAGCTTCAAATGACGAAAAATAGAACTCCTACACCAGTATATCTGGATCCTGCCATGCACCCCGGCCTGGAAGTCAAAGGGTTAAAAATAACACGCAATCATTTATCGCGGAAAAGCGCGACTTCCACAGAGGGGCGACTTGTATTAGATCAACTACCCAGTCAAGAAATCAACTACCAGTATCATGGAATAGCTCGAATTATTTTTGAAATGCGTTTGTACAATAGAAAAGTAACACTTTTGCTGTAAAAATTTGAATGTCTCTGCTATTGATTCCTAAAGTTGGAGTACATAAGACCGTATTTTGCAAACTTAAGTGATAAATCACTCTCTGTGCAGAAATATAGGCATCCTAGCGACCCCTTGTGGACATTAGATAATTCTGTCAACACTGTTTGACATTATTGTACACGGTCATGCATACAAGCTTCAGTGAACGATTACTGGGGAGCCCTTGTACACCACAGATTTGAGGCCTGGCAGGTAGCGGTTTTCCGCGATAACCTGATAACCATGGTCGCGATTTCCCGCGATCAACCAGACCCATCCCTTAACTTATAGATTCACTGAAAAAAAAAAAAATTTTTAGAAATCCATAAAATAAATTTGTGTCGCACATGTTTTATAGGGTCAGTCAGAAATCGGAAACAAACAATATTTTTTTACGCCTAAGTAGCATACTTGTGACATTGGCGATGACATAACGTCGCCTGTATAGCAACTAACTTACAGTGAGGAGTTATAATGTGTATATGATTTTGATTATCACGGCATTGTCAAAAGTACCGGTATGTCTAGGACAGAAATAATCCAGTAAACATGACCAATATTGGCTTAATGTTGGCCCATTGTCTTCAACTGTGGCCAACATTAAATTGTTTCAGGGTCAGTGTATTACATGCACTGGAAAAAATCAATGGGTGAGGGGGGGGGGTCAGTCATTCCAGCCACAGTTCGCTCAGTGTGGTTTGAATGCTGGGCCACGTGCCGGTATTGGAGACCAGAGTGGTCACCAGACTGGCCATGCTACGACGTGTATGTACATGTAGGTGTGTAGGCCTGCACCAGTATGGTTGGCCATTACCCTCATAAGTAAATAAACCCTTCATGGAGAATTAAAAACTTTAAATTCTCCGCGGAAGGTTTTTGATTCTCCACGGAAGGTTTTTAATTCTCCGCGAAGGGTTTTTAATTCTCCCCGGAAGGTTTTTTAATTCTTCGCGGAAGGTTTTTAATTGTCGGCGGAGGGTTTTTAATTCTCCGGGGAAGGTTTTTAATTCTCCGCGGAAGTTTTATTTACTTGTGAGGGTGATGTCCAACCATACACCAGCAGTGTTGGGCCAGTGCTTGTTGGAGGCTGGCCCAGTGTCACAGATGTGTGAATGCTACATGCTGCCTCACCAGCGTGACAGCTGCTCACTGTGTAGCCTAGATAGCTGACTGTGAATCGTGATCGCGCCATCAGATACAGACATGACGACGAAGCGCATATCCTTAGCAATAAGTTGTCCCAAGGATGTCTGAAAGTGCGGGATGTGTCAAAAACGCGGAGCCAGGAAGACCTGCAAATCAAACACAAAATGTTCTCCAAATTTATGTTGATTCACTGTTAAACTGTCTGCAATGTCAACATATAAGTAAACATGCTGTGATGAGACATTGATCAAATGCTGGATTAATTTCATGCCAGCATCACAGGCAGTGGCACAGCCTTAAGCCAACATTGGACCATTGTACTTCTCGGGTTTACTTGGATTGTGTCAACTTATTCTGTGAAACGCAGTGACGTCACTGGAAACCGTTTTAAATAGGAACTCGCTGAAAACAAAGTTATGTAAGACCCCCTCCCCGATACTTCATTGTATTGACTAGCTCGTTGACAACAATGGAGGTCAAGGCTATTGAGTTTCACAGAATTGGTTTGCTGTGCAGGTATAGTAAGACCTGCTATGAGCAGCGACCTTTATGGGCAGCCAGCCTCTAATGGGAGGCCACTTGGCCATTTCCCAAAATGACATTTTATTTTGGCCAAATAAATAAGTTGATTATACAATGCAGTCCCTCACCAAGAAAAAGGATATCGATGTTGACATCTGGAATAACAAAGTCACATTATGCTAATTGATGCTATACTTTTATACATCTATTGTACATGTTAATACTGTAACGTTCGAGCTCGTTCGGGATTTTAAATCTTGTACCCGTGATTCAATGATTGAGAAAGAAATGGAAAAGAATAAAATCGTTTAATACATTTATTATGATCTTATACAATAATATAGAATAAAAGAATGTTTCATCACTTAAATCAGGCTTTTATAGTCTATGGTTAATTCCGTTGAATTTCACTGTGGTAGCTTGTCTGGCGAGTCCCTCTCCAGTGTTGGCCGAAATATTATACCCCCAATAAGGTACAGGATGCGTGCTCAAGTATTATACCCCCAATAAGGTATAGAATGCCATGATAGAAACTGCCAGTCAACCAAGGTCTACTGTCACAATTAATATAACTACAAGACTGCCTATAAGCTACTCAAGTGAACTCATCCCAGTCACAAGAAAAACAAGCTAGGTCTACTCTATAAACTACTCCTAATACTTTGTCACAGAATACAATCCGGGATACCCACACAGTCAGGTTATGTTCTGCTAGCGAACAACTATTTCTATGGCCACTACACAAATAGGCCTATGCTATAGCCTAAGCTACTCCTGTAAACTCACTCCACTTCAACTCACAGGCTGCCCTAGCGAAACGCCAGAAATGACAAATTATGTGTCAAAACTGGCCTGACCGACATGAGAACAAGCTTGGTCTATCCATTAAGATTGTATTGGACCTCTACTCTCTATAACGGAATAGACAAATTATGGAAATAAACCCACACACTTGAGCGTTGGCCCCCTGGTGAATAATTAAGACCAACTTCAAGAATAGACTAAAGGCTATAGCCTAAGCTACTCCTGTAAACTCACAGCATGCTCTAGATAGGTAAACCAGAAATGGCAATTAATGTGTCAAAACCAGCTTGAGCGACAGGAGAACTAGCTAGGTCCATACAGACATCCCTTAGGGGGTGTAGATGTGCATTTTAGGGGTTATGACTTTTGACCTAGTTTTTTACCTTTGATTTTGAGGCGATTATCGACTTTAATTGATTGCGGATAATAAGTTTAGTTTCTGGACGATATCTCGCAAAGCGTTTCCTGGATTGTTTTCATACTGCAAACACAAATCCCTCAGGGGGTGTAGATGTGCCTTTTGGGGGTAATGACCTTTGACCTAATTTTTAGCTCCCGCCGTCACCGTAGGTGAGACGGAGGGAGCTATGGATTCTACCTTCGTTTTTTTTTTGCCTCTTCTTTTGCCTATAACTTTGTAAGAAAATAAGCTAGGATAACAATTTTTGGTATGTGGGTTACTTCCAGGTGGATAATGGACAGGTTAAAATATTTTGAATCTGAATTCAATATGCAAGGTCGCAGAGGAGAAAATGATGATGCTACGGCGTTGGGCCGTCCGTAAACAATTCAATTCCGGAGCAGATCTCTGAAAGTACTTGTCCGATTGTCTTCAAATTTTACACACAACACCCTTAGGGGGTCTAGTTGTGCCTTTTGGGGTATTTGAACTTTGACCTACTTCTGGTTCAGAACTATGACCTATTTAGACGTTTTGACGCGCACTTCGTTTCCGGAACAGATCTTGAAAAGTACTGGGCCGATGACAGTCATATTGCACATACATGTTCTCTAAGGTCCCTAGTTGTGCCTTTTCAGGTTTTTGGACCTTGACCTTGAAGTTGACCCAGCACTTGACCTAATTTATACCATCGGTAAATCCGACTGAAAGATTTTGCGGAATATCATGAAAACCGCTCAAGATAGCTACATCATTACTATAAAACAAATTGTGAGGTTTCAGGAGAGGATGCATCTTGAAAAATTTCAAGTCGATAAAATTAAAAATGGCCGCCTATCGGCCATTATTCACCTCGACAGGCCTGATATTGGGGAATATCATGAAAACTGCTCAAGATAGCTACACCATTAATATCATTTAAATTGTAAGGTTTCAGGAGAGGATGCATCTTGAAAAATTTCAAGTTGATAAAATTCAAAATGGCCGCCTATCGGCCATTATTCACCTCGACAGGCCTGATATTGTGGAATATCATGAAAACCGCTCAAGATATCCACACCATTACTATAAAACAAATTGTAAGGTTTTAGGAGAGGATGCATTTTGAAAAAATTCAACTCGTCCAAGTTCAAAATGGTCGCCAATCGGCCATTATTCACTTTCACATGGCCGTTATTTGGTAAACCGTGCTAGATGGCTAGACCATTACTATAAAACAAAATGTGAGATTTCAGATGAGGATGCATATTGAAAAAAATTGACTTGATCAAATTCAAAATGGCCGCCTTTTCGGCCATTATTCATTTTCAAATGGCTGATATTTGGTAAACCGTGCTAGATGGCAAGACCATCACCTGATTACTATAAAACAAAGTGTGAGTTTTCGGGGGAGGATGCACCCTGAAAATTTTTAACTTACGAATTCAAAATGGCCGACAATCAGCATTATTTACCTCGATAGGCCTGATATCAGGTAAACCGTGCTAGATAGCTAGACCATTACTATAAAACAAAATGTGACGTTTCGAGAGAGGATGCCTTTTAAAAACTTTCGACTTAATCGAATTCAAAATGGCCGCCTATCGGCCACTATTTACTTTCACATTGCTGATATTTGGTAAACCGTGTTAGATAGCTGGACCATTACTATAAAACAAAATGTGAGATTACAAGAGAGGATGCATTTTGAAAAAATTCAACTCGTCCAAGTTCAAAATGGCCGCCAATCGGCCATTATTCACTTTCCATGGCCGTTATTTGGTAAACCGTGCTAGATGGCTAGACCATTACTATAAAACAAAATGTGTGATTTCAGGAGAGGATGCATCTTGAAAAAATTCGACTCGATAAAATTCAAAATGGCCGCTTATCGGCCATTATTCACTTTCACATGGGCGATATTTGGTAAACTGTGCTAGATGGCTAGACCATTACTATAGAATGAAATGTGAGATTTCAGCTGAGGATGCATCTTGGAAAATTTCGACTTGATCAAATTAAAAATGGCAGCCTTTAGGCCATTATTTACTTTCACATGCCCAATATTTTGCAAACTGTGTTAGATGTTAGTCCATTACTATAAAACAAAATTTGAGGTTTCGGGGGAAGATGCACCCTAAGTTTTTAACTAATTTATATCGAATTCAAAATGACCGTAAATCAGCTATTAGTTACCTCGATTGGCCTGATATCGGGTAAACGGTGCCAGATAGGTAGACCATTACTGGGATACTGATTAGGATCATTAATTTCAATGGATGTTTGCAATCTCTGACAGACTGTCTAGTTCTTATCTTACTCTTAGACTGGGCTTCTTAGACCTAGTTGTCTTGCGTCTTGATTTTTGACCTAGCCTAGGACTACATTAATAACCCTACACAAAATTGCCTAAATCAAATTCTAATTCAGAGCGGGAGCTCCTGGACTTATGTAGTCTTGTTGACCTTTGATTTTGGGGCGATTATTAACTTCAATTGATTGCGGATGATAAGTTCAGTTTCCGAATGATATCTCAGAAAGCATTTACTTGATTGTTTTCATATTGCATACACATATCCCTCAGGGGGTGTACATGTGCCTTTTTGGGGTTGTGACCTTTGACCTAATTTTTACGTTTGATTTTGAGGCCATTAGTGACTTTAATTGATGGCAGAAGATAAGTTAATTTTCCGGATGATAGCTCGGAAAGCGTTTGCTGGATTCATATTGCCACACACATCTCTTAGGGGGTGTAGATGTGCTTTGACATTGAGGCCTTTGACATTGAGGCCATTATTGACTTTAATTAATAGGGGGGGATATCGTTAGCGTCAGCGCTCTTGTTGGTGTCCACTGTCATGAGAAGTTTATTTTGGGCCTTGATTAGGGAATTGTAGTATTTAATTTCTAGCTTACATTTATTTTTTCTCCTTTCAGACGGTGTTAGTAAGTCCAACAGAGGAGGAATATGATTTCTTGTTTCAGAGACTCAGAGAGAGAATGGATGAGAATCAAGGTGAAACAATCTACATAATAGGAATTGGAGGTAATTTTATATTCCTTATTTCATATTCCTTATTACATTTTAAACATGTTTGCATGACAAAGATGCCTACTCCAAAAAAACAACCACAATGAATCATTTGAAATTTTGAATTAAAATAATGGCTCTATTTAGCCTACCGGTATTTGTGCGCAAAGGTGGCCTGAAACCCCATTCATTTTATCTCCCTTTTTGGATCACAAAATATAAGTGTCGCGAAGTATGGGCGATCAAAGCTGGAATTTACAAGCACTTGTCAACAAAACCCAGAATAAAACAATACAGAACAAATCTTTTACACTATTTTTCTTCAATTTTTCTTTACATATAAGACTGCCCCCAATTACCATATGATCGATAAACTTTTTTCCTACTTTGTAACATGACAATTGTGACTTTTAATAATGTGGAATATCAGGTTGACTGTGTGGATTGAGGCGTTATTTTTGCAGCCATGAATCATTTCTCAGCTCCTTCCATATACCGTATCTATTCTTTCTAATAAACCCACATTCCAAAAAAACGCCCACCCCTCTGAAAATAAAATTCACGATCATGTACACTATATATATGATCATTAAAAAACTACTCTTACCCCTGTAATCTCAGGGGGTATTCTAATCACCACCCTGTGTATTTAAATAACAAGAAGAGCAAGAAAATGAGTAGGACTGAGGAACCAGTGCTGCCTAATGCTGGCTACAGGCCTGTATTTTACTGGGTATATATTTATAGATTATACCATTGCTATTGCTAAAGTTTTATCGTACCGCATATCAGCCTGACCTAGTATAGAAGGGGCACCTGTCTGACGCTTCGTTTCCAGACGGCGAGCTGGATGTTGTTTATAAATAATTATTTCCAACTCAAAATAATTAATATGTAAGCCTATCGATTGCTTTGTGACTTGTCACACTTCTCTGCGGCACAACTGGCGGGCGCACAGGGACAGAGGAGGGGGAGGGGAAGTCTGCCTGTTGAAGCATGGGTTGTTAACCAGTAGCCTAATGCCAGGTGATGCGGGCGCGCACCAGACATTGACACAATGCTGCTGTAGTGTTGGGCCGTTGTCCTAGATGATGGCCCAACAATGGTCCAATCTTTGTTATGGCTGTGTAGCATGTGCCCAGCAAACAGGAGGCATTGACCCAATGTTTCTAATGTTGGCCCGCCATCTTCAACATCAGCACAACATCAAAACAACATTGGGTCAATGACTCGTGTTACATGTAGCTGGGTATACACTCTGATGTTCTACCAGGTGGTGTGATGAACCTGGCCTGATTCTGAACCAATCAAACTCTAGGAGTAGCAGGGAGATAACAGACAATTTGACAAAACATCCCCGTGGGGAAATAACTGATGTATGCATACCCTTATAGTGCACACAATTTGTTTTCTCTAAAACTGTATCAGCCGGGTAAAACATGTTTGTATCTAGTAAAATACAAACCTTGGTATGAGATAAATGCCTACATGATGTGCACACCAGGCTGAAAAAACATGCTTTAAATGCCTCACTTAACCCTTTCAGCGAGGGGACCGTCTTTATGTGTCATAATAGGATGTCTGTTGGCGTCGTATTCTGACATATAAAGACGGTCCCCATACTGAAAGAATTAAAATATTTTTATATTTCAGACCTGTAACATAGATTTTAAATTGATAAACCCTTTTGGTCTCATTTGTGTATACAAAATATTCAGCGTTGTAATGGTTGATATAAGTAACAGGGTTTGCACAGGCCTAGAAAACCCTTCAATAGCCTTGAATTAAAAAAATAGTTTTCAAGCCTTGAAAACCCTTATATTTGAATAAATATCTTGAAAAGCCTTGAAAAGTGATTTTTCAGTTTGACTTGTTTATTGTTTTATGTATTGGGACATATTTTATCAAAATCTTTACAAAAATTGCAAATAAGTGTGACAATTAATTTTAGACTAAAAATTTTCAAGGTTTTGGTCATGTCTCCCTACTTCATTAGTCATTAAAATTCATGTCCGACCGAACCTAGTAATGAATAAACAATGAAATTGGCCAGCCCACCTGTCCGGTAATATCTGAGAAGGAAACATCATCTGTTGTGTTGGTCAATATTGGTCCAGTAATAATTGGTAGTCACTGGACCGAATGTCTAGAAAAAAGTTTCTAGATATGAGTTTTAATGACTGCTTCGCGTTCGTGATAGAACCAAGTCTTGTGTTAGCTGGGGTGGTATCCCAGTAAACATGGTAAAAAAATCTGTGAAGATTTGTACAGTATCAAAGATGTTGGGTAGATGTTGTACAAATGTTCTACAAATATGTTGTGTTTACATGTACCAACACTAACCGAGCAATGCATGGTGTAATGCTGGACATGGAAAACCTCCAGGGCTCAAATTTCGAAATCTGTGTCTGGAGTGCAGTGTCATCTTATTCATCTCACCATCCTCAGGAGGTTCTCCTGGCCCAGTTTAGCCTACAGGTGCACATTGAAAGGTGGTCAAAAAACACATTTCATTTCATTTGAACATGGACAGGGGTGTCTTTTTTATTCTTGGTATGGATAAGGTTCCTGGCACCATCAGTGTGCATCTAACATGCACACAGCGTGCATACTCTATAGCGCTGGAGCCTACTACCGCAAATTAATGAAACGCATCATGAAACACCTCAAACCTTACAATGAACTCTCACTTGTGTCTTGCAACTTTGGCATTTCGCTTTTTGAGTTCTCGTTTAATTTGAACAAGTGTCCACTTCTCATAGTTCATCATTAAAAAATTGCTAAATGAATGGTAGATATGAAAGAAACACTTAATAAAAAAGATGGAAATAGCACGTGTCTCTACGGTCTCGCTATCATTAAGAACTCAAGAACATAGTTGACTTGTAGTGCCATTTGATGACTGAGTGTTGGGACTACCCCATTGTTGATGCTACTTTTCCAATGCCTAGCTCTAGTTATTAACCCTTACACAATTCAAGGAGGACAATTAATTAAAATACATTTCAAACCAGACTGTTATCTCTTTTTAAAACAGAAGGAGATGTACCAGGTCTTAATGAAGAAGATCTAGCAGCATCTATTGCAACATTACAGAGTATGGCTGAATCAAATGGTGCGGAGTGTGTAAAGCTGAGACAACATCAAGAGAAAGGTGGATTTGTTGGAGAGTTTCTAGTCCGTATGAGAGCAGATGAAGGAGACTTCATGGAAGTAAGGTATGTACTGTAATTGCTGGACGATACCGGACAGCGGTCAATACTGCGCATTAAATCTAGATAGGCCTTTGTTCAAGTAATACATACCGCGCACTCTCTAACAGATTTAAGACTGTTGGAGTCAGTCCTGGAGGTGGGTTATTTTTGTAAATACCGTATTTCGCAGGGTATAGTACGCACCTGTGTATAGTACGCAGGTACCAATATTTGTACCAAAAAACACAGATAGTACGCACCGGTGGATAGTACGCACCAGGGTGGTTAATATCTATACAGTCTGTCTGGGGTGTGTGTGTGGTATGTCTTTATTACTCAAAGCATTCAGAATTTGGTTCAACTCAGCTGGTTACATAAGGATATAATTGATTCGCTAATAAAGATTATATAAAATAAATGAAATGATTTGATAAAAAGAAATATTAGAAACAATATAAAAATATAAAATTAGGAAGAACTATTTGAGTATTATATTTATTTTTGTTTTAGTGTTGATTTGTCCACAAATGATCACGATATAACATATTAGCACCACCTGGTGAAAGCAGTTATAGTCAGGTAAATAACAGGAAAAGCGCTATCTGGTGAATAGGTCTACAGTCTAGTCTTCAATAGGATGCCTACCGTTTATGACAGCCGAAACGGCGATATAATCTAGCTAATTTTTATTAAGATACAACGAATAAAAAAAACCTTTTGTATAACAACATACAAGTTTTTATTTGGGGTAACAATAATGAAATAGCACATGTATGTATTGGTGACAGCACTGTCAAGGTGATTTATTACAAGCATACAATTAATGTCTACAATGTATATCATGTATAACATGTATGGATTTAGGAATGTGGCAATTATATCATAAGCATAATTATTATTATATTTTATTATATTTTTATTTTTGCTGTGAAACCTGCCGATATTAGCATTCTAATATTATTTAAACTTTCTACCAGGATACATTTTGTCTGTATTTTAGAATACCATTGACCTGAATATATATTGCAGTGAAATATGTAGGCCTATAATAATAAAACCCACTAATAATCAAGCCGTATACAGTGTATAAGATAGGCACGTCACGTCGCATCTGGTGAATCGAATAAAAGCTTCACACTGGTCACGCAATCAAAGCAATAGACATGATGAAGTAGGCCCAGCGATGTCTGACGAGTAGATTATTATTTAAATAACATTAATAAATGACTTTATCGGATATTTAAAAGACAAATAAATGCTAGGTTGTATGGAATGTTATTTCACTAGACATCTTAATGTGTATTAGAAAAAACGATTTCATTATAGCTGCTGAAGTAAATTGCCATTTCGGGCCGAAAATATAAGGAGTTAGGAGATCGCAGTTCACTCGGGAAACATGAGACTGCCTATTTATCAAAATTTTGTGCGACAAATCTCAGCAAAATCAGTATATTGTACGAACCGGTGGATAATACGTACCAGGCCAAAAAAGAGCCCGAAAAAGATAAAAAGTAGCGTACTATACACCGCGATATACGGTAGTTTCACTAAAGCTATTATGAAGATACTCCAAACAAGCCGGATCTTGTAGACAGTCTTAGTATTGTAAGTTTGTGAACGATGTTTTGTGTAATCGCTAGTACAGAAAAGTAAGGACTGGGAATAGTGCAAAGAGTGTATTCGTAAAGAGCTCACACTATGTTTGAAAGACTGACTGGTTAATGCTATCACTTCCTTTGGAAATGGCTTTCTGGTGGCCATATAAGTGTAATTTCTATTATTAGCTCCCGCCGTCACCGTAGGTGAGACGGAGGGAGCTATGGATTCCGCCTCCGTTTTCTTCTTTTGCCTATAACTATGGAAGAAAATAAGCTGGGATAACAATTTTTGGTATGTGGGTTACTTCCAGGTGGATAATGGACAGGTTAAAATATTTTTAATCTGAATGCAATACGCCAGGTCACAAAGGGAAAATGATGATGTTACGGCGTTGGGCCGAACGTGAAAATTTCGTTTCCGGAGCATATCTCTGAAATATTGTCTTCAAATTTTACACACAACATCTACGTGGTCTAGTTGTGCCTTTTGGGGTATATGAACTTTGACCTACTTTTGGTTCAGAACTATGACCTATTTAGACGTTTTGACGCACACTTCGTTTCCGGAGCAGATCTCGAAAAGTACTAGGCCAATTACATTCATATTGCACATACATGTTCTCTTAGGTCCCTAGTTGTGCCTTTTCAGGTTTTTGGACCTTGACCTTGAAGTTGGCCGAGCACTTTGACCTAATTTATGACATCGGTAAATCTGACTGAAATATTTTGCGGAATATCATGAAAAACGTTCAAGATAGCTACACCATTACTATAAAACAAATTGTAAGGTTTCAGGAGAGGATGCATTTAGAAAAATTTCAACTCGATCAAATTCAAATGGCCGCCTATCGGCCATAATTCACCTCGACGGGCCTGCTATTGGGTAAACTGTGCTAGATGGCTAAACCATTACTATAAAACAAAATGTGAGATTTCAGAAGAGGATGCATCTTGAAAAAAATCGACTTGATCAAATGCAAAATTGCCGCTTATCGGCCATTATTCACTTTCACATGGCCGATATTTGGTAAACCGTGCTAGATGGCTAGACCATTACTATAAAACAAAATATGAGTTCTCGGTGGAGGATGCACCCTGAAATTTTTTAACTCTATCAAATTCAAAATGGCCGCCTATCAGCATTATTTACCTCCATAGGCCCGATATCAGGTAAACCGTGCTAGATAGCTAGACCATTACTATGAAACAAAATGTGACGTTTCCGGAGAGGATGCCTTTTTAAAACTTTTGACTCAATCGAATTCAAAATGGCCGCCTATAAGCCACAATTTACTTCCACATTCCTGATATTCGGTATTTAACCATGTTAGATAGCTAGACCATTACTATAAAACAAAATGTGAGATTTCAGGTGAGGATGCATCTTGAAAAAATTTGACTTGGATCAAATTCAAAATGGCCGCCTATTGACCATTATTCACTTTCGCATGGCCGTTATTTGGTAAACCGTACTAGATGGCTAGACCATTACTATAAAACAAAATGTGAGATTTCAGGAGAGGATGCATCTTCAAAAATTTCGACTGGATCAAATTCAAAATGAACGCTTTTAGGCCATTATTCACGTTCACATGGCCGTTATTTGGTCAACCGTGCTAGATGACTAGACCATTACTATAAAACAAAATGTGAGATTTCAAGAGAGGATGCATCCTGAAAAATTTAGACTTGATCAAATTCAAAATGGCCGCCTATTGCCATTATTCACTTTCACATGGCCGATATTTGGTAAACCGTGCTAGATGGCTAGACCATTATTATAAAACAAAATGTGATTTTTCGGGGGAGGATGCATTCTGGAAATTTTTATCTCTTATCGAATTCAAAATGGCAAACAATCGGCATAGTTTACCTCGATAGGCCTGATATCAGCTAGATAGCTAGACCATTGCTATAAAACAAATAATTACTATAAAACAAGGTTTCGGGGGAGGATGTACCCCAAATTTTTTTAACTAGTCTATGTCGAATTCAAAATGACAGTAAATCATCCATTATTTACCTTGATTGGTCTGATATCGGGTAGACCGTGCCAGATAGGTAGACCATTACTGGTATACTAATTAGGATCATTAATTTCAATAGAGGTTTGCAATCTCTGACAGACTGTCTAGTTCCTATCTCACTCTTAGACTGAGCCTCTTAGACTTAGTTGTCTTGCGTCTTGATTTTTGACCTAGCCTAGGACTACAATAATAACCCTACACAAAATTGCTTAAATAAAATTCTAATTCGGAGCGGGAGCTCCTTGACTTATGTAGTCTTGTTCACATATAGGAAACCCCCACCATAGAGATACAATATCATATGTGACCCATCTGTACATTTCGGAAAAATACATTATGGAGTCTATGTTACATGTACCATTGGATAGCACAGAGCTGGCAGGATCAACTTGGCCGCCATACTCTGCACACGTTGTAGTTTTTTTATGTCAGTTTTCGGAAGACCATAAAATAGACTATTGCAATAATCAATGTGGGAAATTATTAGTCCGTGCACTACCTGTTTGCATGCGTCCACAGTCAGATATTTTCTTATATTTTTTATACGATGGTAATTTGCCATGGCAATTCTACATTTGTTTCGTATATGCGTTTTTAGAGTGGGACTCTCATCCAGATATGCTCCCAAGTATTTAATAACGTTCACTCTGGTTATATCACAGTCATTAACAGTGAGACTTTGCACAGTACATTTCACTAGTTGTTGCCTAGATCCAAAAAGTATAAATTCTGTTTTAGTGTCATTCATCTTAAGTCTATTTTCATCCATCCAGGTCTTGACCTGTTTGAGTGAGTTTTCCAAAACATGCTTTGTATCAGATTCACTATTTCTATCGTTGCCCAGAAAACTATTTTTTAAAGCATGGTCATCTGCATATCCTTGTTACGCGACATTATCAGGTACACATTTTTTCATAGTTAAAGCGTACACAGAGTACAGAGTAGGGCCAGCCACGCTGCCCTGTGGAACAGAAAATTCAAGATTCTTGGCAGATGAGTAATAATTGTTTATGTTAACCTTGAAATTTCTTGGTGATAAATAGTTGTCAAACCACTCGATACAATGACCGGAAACTCCAAAATTTGTTGACAAAACCTTCGAGAGTACCAAGTGATCTACAGTGTCAAATGCCGCACTGAGGTCTATAGCCGCTTGTGCAGTCACTCGTTTGTTGTCCATATTCAGTAATATGTCCGCAGTTAGCTTAATTAGTGCCGTTTCACAGCTATAATGTTTACGATATGCCGATTGGTAACTTGGAAAGAGTTCATGAGTCTCACAATGACCAAGAAATTGTTCAAGAGCCACTTTTTCTAGTAATTTTGATAAAAAGTTCAAGTTACTCACTGGCCGATAATTTTTTAAGATCAATTCAAGTCCTGATTTCTTCAACAAAGGTCTATCTATTGCACTTTTCCATTGGGGGACTTTTCCATTGGGGGACAAACACACCATTAGTCAAGGAGATGTTGATTATCCTTGTGATGATGGGTAAATATTTATCTAAAACTATCTTGAGAATATTTGTAGGCAAAATATCTAACTCGCTACTAATCTATCAACTTCTGCTTCATCATACTTCACATAGCCATCACATATAACACAAAATGTAATGTCTCACACAAGGATAACCCATGACAAATTTCGCAGATATAGTATCTAAAATAGCCGCCAGTTGGTCATTTACATTTTTTTTCTCATTATCTCGGAAATCTTGCATGATAGCTGATCTATGAACTTCTGGTTCCTCATACATCATATAGCCATCAGATAACAACACGGGACTTTGGTGACATTTTGATTCCCATATTATCAACCCTTTAATTACTAGGGCCACTAACAAGGAAATACTTGTTAGCACATTTCAGGAAAAAGTCAGCAGATTTTCTTTTTATTTGGCAAATATGGACAGCAATGTCAGTCAATGACCTGATCAACTTTTGGGAGCAAACAATTTTAATATGGCAGTCTAGTGGCCATTTTGAATTTGAAAGCAAAGCAAAATAGCTGGACCATGCATATAGAACAAAATGTAAGGACTCACACAAGGATAACCCATGATAATTTTGCAGAAATAAAATCCAAAATGGCCGACTGACTGTCATTTTTAATTGTTTTTTCTCATTATCTCGGAAATGTTGCATAAGAGCTAAAGCAGTAATATAAAAAAAACCTTGAGAAAATTTGCTGATCTATATTAAATTTGAAATGGCCTGCTGGCGATAACGGAGGGCTGCTTTCCTGTTCGTTTCCGAACAACTCTTTTAGTTTAATTTATAGCACAATAGATTATTGTATGTCCATGTACATGATGTATGTCATTGTCGAGAGCTCACACAATATTCACAATTTTTTTAAGGGTGGCTGTGGTTGGAAACGTAGATGCTGGTAAGAGCACATTGTTAGGTGTCCTTACTCATGGAGATTTGGACAATGGCCGTGGATTTGCACGTCAGAAGTTATTTAGACACAAACATGAAATGGAATCTGGCAGAACCAGCAGTGTTGGTAATGACATTCTAGGATTTGACAGTCATGGTAATGTAGTAAACAAACCAGATCATGGTCATTTGGATTGGATAAAGATTTGTGAAGAGTCCAGCAAGGTAGGCCCTATGTGTAATTTAATTTCACTGATTGCTCAGCATTTCTTTTTTTTATATTCATGAATTCAATTACACTATAAATGCATGTGAGCTACGATTTGTTTTGTAGTTAAACTGCCTAATTTTACTTGAAAAAAATACATTCATTTCAGCCAATAAAAGTAGCGAAGCAGTTTTTTCTTTTAATATTTTTTATACAATTATAATATTGTCTATAATTCTTTGTTATGTCAGCTCCTTTTCCCAGTGCTCAAGAAAATATTCATTTTAAATTTCTCCCAATTTCAGGTGATTACCTTCATTGATTTAGCCGGTCATGAAAAGTATTTGAAGACAACGGTTTTTGGAATGACAGGACATGCCCCAGATTTTTGCATGTTGATGGTAAGTTTCATTCTAATCAAATATAAGATACACATGAGGGCAATCGCATATAACTTTGATGTATTATGGTTCTCCAGGTAAAATTTCCAGGGGGAATTGTATTTTGAAATTTTGTTGATTTTCTCATTATATGAAGTGTTAGTTTCGGAATATATTTATCCCCTGCCTAATTTGCTGGGGGCAGGGATTATGGCATCGGCCATCTGTCCGCATTTTTATTCCTGAGCAGATCTCGGAAACCCATGGGGATTTTTTTAATATTAAACACACATCCCTCAGAGAGTGTAGATGTGCCTTTTGGGAGTTATGCTCATTGACCGACTTTTTGACCTATATCTCTCAACCAAAATAGCTTTATTATGTCTCCCCATCTGTAGACAGAGTGGGGGACATTGGTTTACCTCTGCCTGCTCAGTGTGTCCGTGTCCGCATTAGTGAGGGGATTTCCCAGCGGAGGAAGCCCCAGCTAAAACGAAACGTTGACCCAATGCTGGGCTGATGTTTGCCCACCGTCCACGACGCTGAGCCAACATTATCCCAGTATTGGGTCAATGTGTCGTATTTGGTGCCACGCTGAATGTGGGCCAGCGTCACAGACGGGGGCCAGCATTAACCCAGCTTTGGATCAAGACATAACGACGCTGGCCAACATTTAAACGGCATTGGGACGGTGTGAGCGTGTATCCCGCCAGGGCTGAATGGATGCCAGCGTTTGCAACGCTGGCCCAACATTTAACAGATTTATATTTGTAACATGTGCAACATGTCTGGACCTGTCTTGGAAGCCAGCCTGAAATGCCTCAAAATGCACGCGAAATGATGGCTATTTTGATGGCAATTCACGCTTGTTAAAAACAAAGCCCTACAGATTGTGAAGGACAATATTTCTGCAATGGCAAATTTAAATCACATGGGAGGCCAGAGCCCTTTAAATATTAACATTAATTACAAAAGCCATTGACACTACATCTATCAGCTATCAGTGTTTATGCTGCAGGAGGGGAGACATCTTCAGTTTTTTGTTTACTAAAAATGGTGACCCTTCTTGTTTATTTTAATATTGCTGATATCTGGCAAACCATGCCAGGTAGGGATATGCCTTGAAAAAAAATTCAAAATTTTTACAAAATTTAAACATTTTCCCGTAAAAAAATCGTGTTATAAATATTTCAACATCCGATTGAGCATGAAATTTTCAGCTAACTTCACATTTTAAATGTGCTAAATTTAATTGTGTTAAAAACAAAGCCCTACAGATTGTGAAGGACAATATTTCTGCAATGGCAAATTTAAATCACATGGGAGGCCAGAGCCCTTTAAATATTAACATTAATTACAAAAGCCATTGACACTACATCTATCAGCTATCAGTGTTTATGCTGCAGGAGGGGAGACATCTTCAGTTTTTTGTTTACTAAAAATGGTGACCCTTCTTGTTTATTTTAATATTGCTGATATCTGGCAAACCATGCCAGGTAGGGATATGCCTTGAAAAAAAATTCAAAATTTTTACAAAATTTAAACATTTTTCCGTAAAAAAATTGTGTTATAAATATTTCAACATCCGATTGAGCATGAAATTTTCAGCTAACTTCACATTTTAATTGTGCTATAAATAGCTGCAATTGATCATGCTTGTGGCTCATGCAATGTCGCTTCGCAATGTTACCGGCAAGTGGAAATGCACATGCTGACACCCTTTTAGAACAACACTGTATCTCAGCATGAATTCAATATAAAGATTATAACATGAATCGTGTAATAAAATAATATAAACCGAATATGACGTGCACGATTTGATCTCAGAAATTTGAAATACATAAATCAATTAATGTAATGCAGATGTTTCAATCGTGTAATAAATATTGTAGCACAAAGATATTTAATAAATCAGATAATCATGTATCATAGCACTAGTGTGGTGTTTTTTACATGTTTTTTGAATGTGCAATAAAAATTATAGCATAAGTGTGGTGTTTTTGCAAGTTTTTAAAATTGTGTTCAAGCAAGAATATGATTTTTTTACCATTATTTAAATGTTTTTTAATCATGTTATCAAATAATATAACAAGAATACGACGGGCACAATTTTATGTCGGTAATCTAATTATTCAATAAAATTAACACATTTCAGAATTACAATTATTTCGTTGTTAGCGCTTTAACTGTCAAGCCGCACTATCTTTTGACAATTTATTATGTTCGCGACAAAACTGTGGTCAACTGGAGCACATCATGTTTCCTGATGTGCAGTACACTTAAAAATAAAACTACATGGCGGCAAGATGTTTGGAGCCCTTTCATTCAAGCTGGGTAACCCTTGAATTATATTTATCTCCGTGTTTGTATTTCCCTAATTATCTAATATGAACTGATCTTCTGGAACCTCGGTGCCATCAGTAAAATGAAAGCAGTGGCCAGTTGAGCAGTCGAACCATTTCAAGCCGGCTTGGTAGTTATCCTATGAATTATATAACATCAGCGATATGATGTTTTATTACACGATTTGGAAAAACATAATATTTTTGTTGTAGTGATTTAGTGCACGATATAAAATTTGCGAAGACATCTTCTTCGTGTTGTAATGTTATATTACTCGATTTAGAAACATGTAAGGGAACATCGTACTTGTGTTGTGATGTTTTATTGTCTGACTTAAGAAGATTATTATTTCGTGTTATAATGTTTTCAGGGGCGGATCCAGGGTAGAAAAAGGGCAGGGTCACCAAAAGATAAAAAGGGCAAATAGGGGCCTACATCTAAAAGCAGAGTCGAGCCCCAGGGGCGTGAGGATTTTGCTAATAATAAACCAAATACACAATTTCTAGCTAAGCCTATCTAAGGAAGAACAAATGGGCAAATAACTGGCATTATCACATGCTCTAATCTAATTATATGAAAAAAACAAAATTTCTAAAGGGGCACTTCTAAGTTAAAGGGGGGTCACATGACTCCTGTGACCCCCTCTGGATCTGCCCCTGGTTTTATTACACGATTTGAATAAACTTGTCATTTTGCAAAATATATTTATTATTATTTTAGCGTAATAGATTTAATGGTGTTATATTTATGTGCTCACAAAATTGAAATCACCATCAGTGTGGATAGGTCACCAACATGGCGTGTTCAAACTCTGATTGGTCAACATCTCCCTCCCATCTCACCAGGCCGTTTAGCTGTCAGTATGATTGACAGGTGTGACAGGGAGGGATATTTCACGACATTTTGACAAGCACATCTGTACCCTCAAAATGATGATGTAATTAAACGCTGCACATGACATCACTGGCTATTAGTCACAGATTCGCTGATTCCACTTATTTTACTTCTACTGTTTATATCAGACAAATTCAACCAATTTCACATTTTTTGTATTCACATATAATAAATAAGATCACTTTTAAACACTATATTTGTCCAGTAAATAACGTTATGCTATAAGCTATTATAGTGGTCTTTGTCAGTTTATTTATATTGCTGTATCCCGAGCCGTATCTCCCGTCATATCCACCTAGTAGTACTAGTGTTAGATCCAATCAGGTCATTTCATATAACACGATTGGCTTATAACACAAATCGTACTATTGGACCTCATCAATCATGTTATAACGGATACTACTGCTGTAATTCAAGATATGTTTAATTGCAGGTCGGAGCGAATGCTGGGGTTATTGGAATGACCAAGGAACATCTTGGTTTAGCACTTGCTCTGAATGTCCCTGTGTTTGTTGTTGTCACAAAAATTGACATGTGCCCACCTAATGTTCTTCAAGAAACATTGAAAATGCTTCAACGTATTCTGAAATCTCCTGGCTGTCGAAAGATTCCAGTATTGGTGCAAAGCATGGATGATGTGGTAGTGTCTGCAACTAATTTTACATCGGAGAGGTGGATAATTTGTTTTTAGATTTTTGTAAATTGTCATCAGAATTTCTAGATACAATGAATTGTGGATTTTTGGTGTAACCTTGTTTTGGCTTATTATTTTTCCTTTTTTACAACATGTTTTCTGGAGTTATTCCCGCAAGTTAACTTCAGAGTAAAAGTCAATGGTTACTAAAGGTGGTTTAGTTTTTTTTTAGTTGAAATATATCAAATAATTATGATTTTAAAGAATTTGATTTAAAATTAGTTTTTTATGTTCGAATATAAGTGCATGCACTTATTTTCGAAAACTAAGTGCATCTTCAAATATTAGTGCATGCACGTTAATGTGCGGGATATGGTAATGTTTATTATCTGAAACATACATATTATGTACATACAGTAGCCTAGTAGTATATTACAGTAATATTTTCATAATGTGAGATACAAGAAAACACGATGCATTTTATTCTAGTATACAATGTTTATATTATCACTTTAGTGATGTCATGTCAGCCATTTTAACTTTTTGTGTTCAAAGAAAATGCCTCGAGGGTTAGAAACACACAACCACCCAGATATCATTCTGGGGCTGCCAGCCAGGCATAATAAAAATTAAAAAATCCGCCTAAACAAGGTCACCCCCCTTGGCTGATGGATTATTAGAGTACAGTAGATCCTGTCACCAACGACCTTGCTTCTGCCTGACAAAAAAAGTCGTTGGTGACAGAAAGTCGCTGGTCACAGGAATGAGTTTTTGCTGTAAAATTTGCGGGTGTGGCGGCTGGTTCAATGTCGGGCTAATGACATTTACCAACCACTGACCAGTAGTCATTGTGGATCAAAGTACGCGGTTGCGGCAACATTTCATTGCCTGTTCTAATATCACTGATTATGACGGTGTTTTTCAGAATGGCTGCTAGCTATGCTAATAACGCTAACAGAGCACACGTTATATAAGCCCAGGTATCTTCTGGCCCTTAACAGACATGAGGCGTTGTATATTCACATTTAAAAATGTGTCACTATAGGACAGATGATGTAGCCCTGGTGAAACAAAAAAATAACTGATGGAACAAAAAGGGAACAGTTCATTACTGATGAATAATACACAAGTGTGTTTACACTAACAGGAGCATTATGCCCACACTAGGACGTTTGTACCGTCCCTGTCCCAGCAGACACAATACGTTGAATCAATGTTGGTTTAACGTTGGTCCACCGTCTACGATGCTAGACCAACGTTAATCCACCATTGAATCAATGTCTTGTGTCTGCTGGGTATATGTGGCCGGACCACGCTCATATAGGACGTTCGCTACGTGTGAATAAACACGCGTGGACGGCTCATTGAGGCAGTGTATTGTATTAACAGATTAAAGTGACTGGGGGATTAGTTATGTCCCGACGCGATGTTGTTCTAATGTTGGCCAACCCTACATCAATGTCCCGTGCCAGTTGTATAGTCACCTAGTAAACATGAGCCATTGACCCAATGTTGTTTTATTGTGGGATGACTTCGAAAACAGTGGGCCAACGTTAAAACAACATTGGGTCAATGTCTTGTGTTTGCTGGTCAGTGACTGCGCGTCTCATGTCTGGAGAGGGGTGTACTGTTGACTGACAGGCTGTGTATAGCGTAATTATGACGCCGCCGCTTTGTCTACCAGCCAACACACAACTAAATAGCACTTGACATTTAGTGTGCTATAGACAATATTATTTGTATAATTAATCATGGCGTATCTTCTTATTACATTCCCTGAACAATTTAATACGATTGTATTTTGAAACATGTTTAATTAGCGCTATGCAAATTAATGTTTTTTATATACTTTTCGACTAATGAGAGCATTAAATTGATTAATAGGGCATATATTTAGTTGATCATTGGACATGAAGGGTTAGATGATTTTTTACCGGCGCGGGGTGATATTGCTGTGTAGTAACATCGACGGTCTAAGGTAGATAGACCTCTTGCGACAACAGCCTGATCTTCCAGCGTTATACCTCTCTGTTAACCATGATATCCACACAGTCAGATCTGACATGCAGTGGTTTGCTCATGAATGTTTCCAAAAGTCGTATGACGAAAAAAGTTGAGGTCGTTGGACACAAGTAATATAATGACCTTCTGCCAGATATTTGAGGTCGCAAGTCGCGTTAGACAGAAAGTCGTTGATCACAGGTCGTTAACTATAGAAAAATGATCCGTGCAAGAAAAAAAAGTCGTTGGAGACAAAAGGTCGTTGGTGGCAGGGTCGTTGATGACAGGATCTACTGTACTCCGTGATCTATTATCAACAACATTGACAATTTATAATTAAGTACAGATAGATGAATTCTTTTGTGTTTGTTTTAAAATGTATTTTCCGTTTTCAAATTATTATGATTACGTATTAAATATGTATTTTTTATGATTGTGTGTGTATTCTCTATAGGATGTGTCCAATTTTTCAAGTTTCAAATGTGTCTGGAGAAAACTTGGATTTGCTACGTATGTTCCTCAATTTGCTCTCAACCCGAATTACATACAGTCAATCAGAACCAGCTGAATTTCAGATTGATGATACATTTTCTGTTCCAGTAAGCATTTTTTTCTTTGCGTAACATTTAAGGTAATATACACATTATAATATAGCTGCTGGACCCAGCAATATTGTAAATTTATAGATGCAACGTACAACTACCCCGGTATCCATTATAAACACTATATGTTACACCCCAATATTTTCGATTTTGTTTGCCATTTCAGAAAAGATTACACATGTGTGTAATGTTATCCCCCGCCCGACGAAGCTGGGGCGTGGGGTATCTGTTTCGCCTCAGATGTCCGGCTGCCGGTCCGTCGTCGCCCGTCTCTTCGCGTTTTGTTTCCGGAGCAGATCTCTGAAACCCATGGGGAGATTTCTTTCCTATTGCACACACACACATCCCTCAGAAGTTAGAAGGTGTATATGTGCCTTTTGGGGTTTATGAACTTCGCCCTACCTGGATGAATGACCATCAGCCATAATATCTTTATGCCTCATAGCTAGACCATTGCTATAAAACAAAATGTGCAGTTTCAGGTAGGGATATGCCCTGAGAAAATTTCAACTTTATCAAATGCAAAATGGCCGACCATCGGCCATAATTAACTGTAATATGCGTGATATCTGACAAACTGTGCCAGATAGCTAGACCATTACTATAAAACAATACACTAGTCTTTCCTAATAACGTCGGACCAAACACACAAAAACAGAGGTAGGTCCGCAAAACACCCAACCACATTGGACCTACAATCCGGTCATTATGTCTCCCCTCTGTACACAGAGGTGGGGACATGCTGGTTCACCTCTGTTCGCTCAGTGTTTCTGTGGGGTTCTGTGTGTCCCATTCATTTCTATCCAGCGCTTTCTATAGTGCAGGCGCTTTCTATAGTGCATGGAGCTAACACGAGACATCGACCCAATGCTGGGCTAATTTTGGCCCACCATCTACGACGATTAGCCCAGTATTGGGTTACTGTGTCGTGTTTGGCGCCACGCTGAATGTTGGCCTGCGTCACGAGCCAACATTAACCAGCTTTGGTTCAAAGCATCGTGCTGGTACCGCCAGCATGCGGGTACCGCGAGCATAAAGTATTGATTAGGTCTGAATGAATACTGGCCAGCAATGGCAACGCTGGCCCAACATTTAACAGACATCGGGTCGCTGAGTGCGGTGTCGACTTGCCACCATTCTGGAACACCAGGGATAAAAACACTGGAAAGTATCCTGGTGCAGGTCACTTTTTTCCACAGTGGTCCTTATATGCTGTTCGAGAATGGCTGCGACAAGAGCAATTATTTTTATACTTTCAATAAATACTTAGTTATATCACAGATAAACTGTTTTAATACCAGGAAAGTCATAGCATTTTTACAAAAACATAGGCAGAAACTGCCTCGACTACATGAAATATGAAATGATTATGAAAGTTTATAAATAGTGCATTTGATTAAATATATTTTACTTGATAATATACACTCTAGAACCCTTATTATTTACAAGGGCTTGTGGAGTAATTTCCAGACTCTGCTTGTTATAAATTAATTAAAAACATATGTAAAAAACGAGCTGAATAAAATGGCCTTATAATCTCTAGACCACATAAATTGGAAAACATGCACGCCTATATTTATAAGGCCGTATGGTTATAAATATGATTATAGGAATGAAAATCACTTCAAGCTTCAGTAATTAGCTCCTCTCTGAGATGCTTATCGACTCCTTTCTTAAACGAAAGTAAATCTTCAGCTGATCTCAGAGAAACTGGGAGCGCATTCCATATATTACCAACTGTGAAACTGTGAATCTAAATGTCTTTTTCCCCGATGATTTTACGTGGGGTAAAACAACCGATACAATACTATTACTGGTATATTCATATTTTGCCGACTCGTTTCTATCATTCGAATGCAGGGCTCCCAATGTTTCTAAATACAAAGACCATTTTATATATCGTTGTGCTCACATAAGCACTGTCGAAAATGGTAGTAAATTATTTACAGGTAAACCGCGGCCCGTGGCAGTAAAATGTCACTCCTTCATTGATGTTATGCCTGATTACCATTGCGGCTTACTGTGAGAGTGGGGTATTATATATACTAGTATGTGTAGGGGCCATCTACCGCAGTAAACTACAGAAAAAACAACGCACTTGGATGCGATATAACCATAAAAAGACATTTAACCATAATTATAAAAAAATGTCCTCTTTAAGTTTCGGACTTTAAAAATGTATAGCCGCCATTCGTTATATAGCCTGCACCAGGCCTTCCAAGTAGTAAAGGGCGGGGGCCCTAGGGTAGTGGTTAGCACCGCTGCCTTTCACGCCAGAGTTCGGGGTTCGGTTCCCGGTCTCGGCGGTTTGAAAGAAACAAAATTGTTTCTTCCCCATCCACGTGTGAAAGTTAGTATTGTGGGGAGCCTCCGTGACCGAGAGGTAGCGTGCTCGGCCTCAGACCGCCAGGGCTCGAATTTCGAATCCTGTGTCTGGAGGACAGTGTCATCTCAATCATCTCACCATCCTCAGGAGGTTCTCCTGGCCCAGTTTAGCCTATATGTGCACAAAGGTGGCCTAAAGCCCGAATCATTTCATTTCATTTTTTTCCAAGTAGTAAAAAGTAGCCGGTAAAAAATATGGTAACCTCCTTGGCTCTACCAGAACAGCCTGCTATTGAAAGCAGCCCCAGCAAACACGAGGCTTTGAACCAGTGCTGGTTTGATGCTGGGCCTGCGTTGCAGACGGTGGGCCAGCATTGGGTCAACGTCTGGTGTTTGCTGGGACTGTTGACAAGCCACATTGTGTTTCGCACATCGGTGTAGTTCTTAATACATAGTCTCTACTGTCCACAGTAGCCATTTAATAACATTAATTACAAAAGCCATTGACACTACATCTATTAGCTATAAACCTTAATGGTTATGCTGCTGGAGGGGAGACATCTCCAATTTTTTGTTCACAAAAACTAGACCCTTCTATTTTTATCCAAGTTTTTAGTTTGACTAAAGTCAAGACAAATGTCTGTCGTTAACTTCCGCTTTACATCTGTTCTGCCTGTGCAAAGTCAAAAGGCATTATCTGCTCCCTGGTCAACTAGGCATTTACTGCTTCTTAACTGGCTCTTCTTGTCATAGCGCTACCAAAAGGTCGTATTTGCTTACTTGTAAATCAAGTATATACTTCCTTTACGCTGATGTCACTGCCTCCTTCTTGTTAGTAACAGCATGTTCAATAGACAGTATATGCACACTTGTGAAATAAGCAGATACTTGGTTTTGCTGTGAGCAGAAGTGTTCTATGTCATGCTTGTTCTAGATGGTCAACATAATGCACTGACCCAATGTTGGTTAAATTTTGTGCCATCATTTATAACACTGTTCCAACATTAAAGTAACATTGTGTCAGTGTATCAAGTTGCCTGTGCCTCCCGGCGAAAATGAGACATTTAGCCAATGCTGTTTTACTGCTGAGCCAGGGTTGTAGATGATGGGCCAGCATTGAACTAGCATTGGGTGAATATATATCGTGTTAAGGCCATTCTACTGGTAGGCCAATGCTGGCCCAGTGTTGTAAACAGTGGGCCACCATTAGGCTACCATTGTGTCAATGTCTGGTGTTTGCTGTGTGGCTGTGACCAGGTGACACCAGAGAGGCTGATTCACATGGCTGGCAGTCTGGGTAGCCACCACCCACCCTCTCTCCCACAACTGACATCTAGAGGAGTGTTATGTAATATAGAAGTTAGGTTGTGGCTAAGATATCTATCTTCAAAAATATCACATTTTGTATTAATAAAAGTAGATTTTTGGCCTTGGCAGTTAAAGGCATTGCAAATTCATATAATTTATACATTTCTAGTGTGTAATACGACTGAATAACGTCTTTTTTTTCAATGCCCATTCATACATCATTTAATTATCACCGCCAATACGCTGCCGTGCAAAAGCAAACGGCAGTAACTGTGTACTACGAAAGTATACTGTTACTGCTGTCTGCCGAATTGTAATTGCAGTTTGTGCTTTGATCAAGACCATGATCTGCTTCTCCAGCGAGAGAATTCGTTAAGCCAATGTTGGTTTAATCTTGGGTCAATGTAATAGACGTCAGGACAATATTATATATACATTGTGCGTTTTTGCCAGTTGTAACTTGTGACTGACCAGGTGACGACGCACTCAGTCCTGTTGACATCACAGGATGTGTTGATGTTGTCGTATCTCTGCCGTATATTGCCGGTTAGTAACCGCGGTTTATCACTGGAAATATGTTTGGTAAAATAACTAAAAAAATCGAAACTTAAGGTGCGGTTTATAACCAGACATTCTGTGTGAGCCATGAGTGTTTGCCGGGTCTGGCAATCAACTGACAGACAGGGTAGGCCTATTGCGTTGGTGTGAGCTTTGACGCTTGACTATGAAGTCAATTAACCATCTGCGTCCCAATGTGAATGATAATAATATGGACTATATGCAAGCAGATTAAACTAATGTAAATCATGTAAATTGAAACATACTTGTCGGCTGAAAGCAGAAATAATTAGTTCTAAATGTTAATGAAATTTCACGATGGTAGATGATTTTAAACGTCACATGTAATAGAAATATCACGTTATTTTTATTGTCCATAATGCTGATATCGTCGTCATAACAGTCTAATTGGAGCTGTAGAAGTACAAAGCGAAGGGCGGCGATAGTGCTGTGGAAAGCTAATAGGCATTAACTGTTCACTTGTGATCACTTGTAGCTACTGCCTTTTGGCAGATTTAATTTTTGCTAGTGTTACATGGACGGAAAATTTAATTTTATGTCCCGTGGAGTTTTAAAAAAAAATCACTTCTCTCGCTATTCCTTCAGTATACAGTTGACTAAAACATTCAATTGTCTGAAAATATATTTTTGGGGGCAAATTTATTTTTTCATAATGTAAATTTGCTTTAAAACATACCACCATGTGATAATTCCAAGTCGTCACCATGAAATCTATTTTCAAAAATAATATATTTTTAGGAAATATTCAAGACATGGAATGCAGATAAATAATCACTAAGTATATATATGAAGTGAATATAATCAAATTTGTTATCATACATTTAAGAAATTAGAAAATATACATGAATAATAGAGAGACAGAAAAAATGCAAAAAAAACACTATTTTTCCTTTTAATATACCAACTAAAGACTCTATATGGTTTGAACTGAGCTGAAAGATGCCTCACAAAATTACTTCAATAAATAATAATAAAAAAAATAATAATAACAATACAATTTTAATACTGATTAATTATCTTCTTTTTTTCATTTTTTTTGCTATTGTTACTTGGACGGAAAATCAATGCTAATGTTACATTAGGACGGAAATAATGTATGCTAGTGTTACATTAGGACGGAAACTACTGCTAGTTCTGTATGTAAGTGTTTTTAAAACATTACGACTTTTGTAATACTCAAGTCTTCCTAATAAACTATTTGAAATTCAACATTTATTTATTCAGATTGATTCATTTCAAGCTATTTGATGCCCCCCCCCCCCCCACAAAATAAAAATAACATAACCTTTAACCATGTTTGCTTGTTATTGTTTTAAAGGAAGTTAACACCAGGTAGAGGAATATGTGATCAACCCCCTGGCTGGAAGCCTCTCGGTTCTGTAGTATACCGTAGTGACTGGTAAACCATAAATAGGCTGGATATACTTTACTATTTTTACCAATGATTGATATTGTATACTTGTAAATGTTATATCTGTCACTATAATAAAATAAACATATATATATGCACATGTTCAGTGTATAGTACCGGTTCACAAGACCACCAATCAGGGTCCATCCAAGAAATAAAGACAGCTTATCCCAAGAAATGCATCAATTGTACAGCATCAGACCTCTTGCATAGCAATTCTGACCCCTAACCATGTAGTCAATATATGTTGATGTTGTTTTATTTATTATAACTACACATCCAACAATGTATAATATTCCCTCCATTAGTATGAATAGCGTATGGCTTAGAAAAATATAAAAATGAGAAACATAATTTCCACTTCAGCTTTATTCAGACACCGTTGTAACACTAAACTACAGAAATATTAATAAGCATGTATATGTATAGTTGTACTTGTAACTAAAAAGAGCATTGTATACATGCTGTTAACCAATTCAGTTCATCGACCCACACGTCACATGTGGAGAAAAGTGGAAAACAATCTGGACCCAACCAGCTTCATCCCTGGCTCGGCCAAAACCATCAAAATGTCAGCACAGTAGCTTGTAGGTCTCAGTATCTCCTGTAAACATTGGAGGATTTCCTTTCTTGGGCTTTCCCTTGGTCGGCATAAAATACATGACAGCCAGAGGCGAATCAGACCTGAAACACGATGCATAATGTGAATGGGGTGACATACTACATACACACTGCTCAATACCCCAGTACCCCTTCTTAAGAATGCGTAACGGAAATATAGATGAAATGATCTGAAGTAATGAACAGTTTGATGCCTAGTGCTCCATAATGATTATCTATCGACACAGTATATATCTGACACATACGATGTATTAGCGGGCACGCCATGATGGTGATAACGCGCGCCATGCAGTGAGCAAGCTGTGACGATTCACTGAGCCAATGCTGGTTCATAGTTGAATCACTGCTGACGACGATGGCCCAACATTCAAACATCATCGGTCTGCATCATTTGCTGGGCGTGCAAGCCCCGTCTCTCGTTCCCGCCATACCACTTTGATAACAATAGAAAAACGTTTTACCCACATCTAAATCATAATCAGCTACTACTAGAGGTAGATGGCCACAACACACATACCCCACTCTCACAGTTAGCCGCCACTCGGTAATCAGAGCATTGCATCAATGTAGGTGTGACATTTTACTGCCAACGGCCGCAGTTAACCTGCAAATAAAATAAATAGGCCACTACACACAGTCATACCCCTGCACTCTCAGTTATAGCCGTCACTCGGTAATCAGAGCATTGCATCAATGAAGGTCTGACATTTTACTCCCACGGGCCGCAGCTAACAGGCCACTACACACAGGCCACCCCACTCTCAGTTAGCCGCCACTCGGTAATCAGAGCATTGCATCAATGAAGGTGTGACACTTTACCCCCACGGTCGCGGTTAACAAGCAAATAATTTACCCTCATCTTAGACGGTTCTTATGTCAGCACAGCACAACGATATATAAAATGGTCTTTGTATTTGGAAAGATTGGAAGCCCTGCATTGGAATTATAGGAACGAGTCGGCAAAACATGAATATACCAGTATTAAAAAGACCAAACAATTACATTTCCCATGATAGACTGAATTTCAAAGGTGCATGCCTCGTAATCTCTTCAGACAGATGAGACGAGGTCTATGACGTCACCAACATGCCGCGGCCGGCGTTTACCTGCCATTCAGGGAATATGTTATAAATATAGTATTTATAAGGTGGGTATGTCTATCGGCGACCCAGCAAACACGGGATGTTGATCCAATGTTGTTTTGATGTTTGGCCAACGTCGAAGGGTGCTGAGTGTGATAAAGGCATTGAACACGCCAGCAGAGAACAGAGCACACGCTATATAACCTAACACTATTTGCTTACCATGTTTACATACCTGTATACGTACTTAAGCCTAGAAAAAAATGTTAAAATACAAATCCATTGTAAAATACAAATGACAATTTTATTTTTGTCGTCATCAATTTATATACGATCTACGGGACAGGTGAACAGAAGCAGCTGACTAAAATTTAATGTTGTTACAAGGTTAAGCCATCTATTGAGCGAACTTTAGCGGCTGACGATAGCCATTTTCCGGTAACACACAGCATAAGTCAAACACAGGCCACATTACAAATGCAATCGTTACGCAGGACACATGGACAGAAAAAAATGTATTGCCGACATAGGATGATATTATTCATAAATAAACGAAAGTATCATATTTATGTATTTGTTACTGTATATTTCTTGAACTATTGGTTTATAAGTTTGTTTTAATGCCCATAACACGGAGCTTTTTGTTGTGGGGTTTTATATAAACCTTAATACAACGGGTGATGATAATGACTCGGGAGTATAGTCTGTCCTATAAATGACTTAGTTGACCCAAATTTGATACATTTAACAGAAATGCAACAACACACATTTTAAAATATTTTATTCATTTTATAAACAGTTCAATTCTTCATTACTATGAAGATACATTTTCAGACATCGTGTACAAATAATTTAAATATTGGCAAATAGTGGTTTTCCGTCCAGGTAACATTAGCAAAAATGAAATCTGCCTTTTGGCTTTGTAAGACGTTATACTACTACAGTTGTCTACCTGGTGCTGTTTTCTTAATACACACAGCCGGCCGATATTGGGTTTACCCTTCATAACCCCTTCGATCCCCCCGAACCATCATCCACAACCCTCGACCCACAAGTCCCTCGACCCACAATCCCTCGACCCACAATCCCTCGACCCACAACTCCCTCCACCCACAACAACAACAACATATTTTTATCCCATCAGATGGTAACCAAATAGCTGGCAAGGTCGCCTGTCACAGCCCGAAAATGGAAACAAAATGTCAGACAGGCTAGTAACCAAATATTTATACTTCAAGTAGGCCTGATAGACCCTATGGCCTATATCGAGAAGTTCCCACGTTCAAAAGTTCCCACGTTCCGAGAACTTCAAGTCACCATGCATATGAGACCCACTACATATGAGACCCACTGCAGGTAGTTAAATCAATTAGGGGGGGCACTATTCAATCACCGGGGGGGGGGGTGAATTATTTATCCCCGCATAATTTCAACACGTGGGGCTCGGTGACGCGTGGAGAAAAATGATTAGGCCAGGTAGTCCAGGTCTTGAAATATATTATTTATTTCATAAAGAGCCTGTCCGGGGTTTGATTTTAAAATACTCCTCCCCCCCCGCTGATTTAATGGTGCATGACCCTCTAGAAATGTAGGCCTACCTTTAGGCCTATTCTGTGAAACACAGTGACGTCACCGGAATTCCTTTTAAATGGCTACTCGGTGAAAATAATTCTACACAAGACCCCTTCCCCCATACTTCATTGTATCAGCTACATGTAGCTCGGTGAGTGTGTGCTTTATAGATTATGACCCCAGTATCGGGAATATGGGCGCTGTAGCTGGCATCAAAGCCAACACACGCGCTGACACGGGAAATTCACCCAATGTTGTCTCAATACTGGGCCAGCATCTCCTCAGCCGGCACAACATTGTCTGCACAGGGACGCTTTGACTTGTAAACGCGGCACGCATATATGAATAGGATATAGGTCTACCACCGACAGAGAGGGGGTTGTGGGTCGAGGGGTTGTGGGTTGAGGATTGGGGGTCTAGGGTTGTGGGTCGATGGGGTTATAAAGTTAACCCCGATATTGACTTGATGTTAGATTAATACAGTTGGGCTAGCGTTGTTTATGCGCATCTAACATTTATGCAATGACGTTGAGCCGAACTTGTATGAAATTATACAAATTATGTTTTGTGTTTGCTGGAAAACTGATTTTTCGGCTATATAGACAATCAACAAAAGAATTAAAATATATGAAAGCCAAAATCAAATATAATAACAATACATTTGTGACCCGCCACGCGAGAAGGTACCTGCCCGCGGCTTTATTCAAATTATTTATGACGTCACTTAATATTTAATTTTAATTATCACATATAACTAAATTTAAAATATTAAAAATCATATGAAACAAAAATTAATAAAGATTTTTAAAAAAATATTTCAGTTATTGAGACAAGAACAGCACGGCTATTGAATCAATTGAAAAAAATCAATTTTGAAAAATTTGAGCTGCTGGCCCTATTCGCGTGGCGGGTCACATTTAATAATCATGCTGATTAAGTGTTGAATGATCACGATTGAAACATATTTTCGACGTCACAGGTGTAATATATGACGATATTTTGATCCCCTGTAGGACTGAGAGTGTCAGCATCAAAAGACTAATCAGCGTAGTCTATTGATGCTGACACTTTCAGTCCTACAGGGGATCATACCGGCGTCGATAGTGTTATAACACATCAGACCAACAAACACTTGTCATATCGCCAATACTGGTTAAATGTTTATCCACCATCTGCAACGCTGGACTAACATTTATTTTATTTATTTATTAGGCTTTATATACACAAATATATACAATAATCGTACAAATATGCAATTGTAAGCAAAATTGTGTACATCAGGATGTCGAATACAGGTGACCAGCACCCTAACTAAGTTCGACATCCAGGATAAAATTTATATACATTGTAATAACATTTAAAATTACACTTAAAAGTAAAATTAAATAGAAATATATTATACATATTTTATGTTTCCCGCGCTAAAACCAGTGATAAAATAACTACATATTAGTATAAAAGTAGCAAAAAAAGCCCTCTGAAAAGCGTAGAAGTTTAAACTAACAGGAAGCAGACGTCTGGTGTATTTGCCAGGAGGTGCCCAGCAAACACGACACATCGACCCAGTCCTTTTTCGACTACCGTTTTACAAGATCATTTCAATATGTCTAGTGCATTGTCGGTAATCTATCAATGATAAAAAAACAAATTTGATGATTTTTAAATTATTTGTTAAAGGTACATTTAAAAAAAGTGTACATGGTGAGTGTTGAATCTAAGTTACACATCACATTATATAATAGATCGAGACATATGCATGATATGCCACAGAAGCTGACATTAACAGAAAGTTACCTTGTGAGGCCTACAACACTGTTTCATTGCCATCATTACAGGGTCGGTTTCACGTTGCGGGATCCCCCCTTAACAGCACCCCCCTAACATTAAGGAGCCTGTGAACCCTGGCCCTGTCACATACACAATAATCCCGCCAATAATAACTCCTGGTGCGTTAATTATTCTGTATGATATTGAGTCTTGGAAATTGTGAGATTGAGTTCACATTATTATTATTTTGTATTTTCAAATATCCTTTATTTCAATAAAGACCTAATCAGGAACATACAATAAAAAATGCCTGATAAAATAAAATGGTTGAGTTCACCCATAGATGGCCCGCAGCATTATTGCCGCGCGGTGACAATGAACTAGTTTTCAGACACTGAATGGTTTAGAGACTAGTGTATCTTGTCTGACAAGGAATCTATATAATAGACGATATTCTTTGGTCTTACTGAACACTCGCCCGTTCAGCACAGCTGTTCTACTGTCTCAGAGGTTGGCCACTAAATCAACAATGGCCAATGAAGGCCCTACGTATGGTGTAGTACGGTATAGTTCCTATTGTAGGCCTTAGGTGTTATCCATATATCTCTATAGTGTTAGACTGTTAGCTGTGTAAGCCTAGTTCTATGGGCATAATCCTAGCAAACCCTGGAAGTAGACCTATACCGCATGTATGCCTGCTCAGTACTGGTCATCGTTTTCGACGTCAGTACAGCATTGAACCAACCATAAGTCAACATGCATGCATGTAAATAGCGGCGATGATTGGACCTAACGTTAGTGGCCGTAAAAATCAGTGAGAGTGGCAATGGATATATTATAAAAATAAAAAATCATATAGGCCTACCACTAGAAATATAGGCCCATGTATAATTATGTGTCTTGTTTTGTAGGCCCCCCTATTCCTTTGAAAAAATTATAATTCATGAAATTATACATGAAATTGAAATATTTTCAATTTATATATTTTTTCAACAAATTAAATAGGTAAAATTTATTCTAGGTATCCCAAGAAAGCACCAAAGACACCTAATATTAAAAAATTATTGGGGCCCCAAACCCCCCTACTTTGTGTTCGCACATAGCGGTGCGTAATTTGCGCTCTCAAATTTTCATATTATTCTCAAAAGCCACCACGCTTACATTTATTTCTGGGGGAAACCCTGATATATATTTATCACCTATGAGGGATAGCAATGACATGACCAATATTTTATACACATTTAAAATGTTGTGTGGAATACAATATGAAAAATGTTAGGCCAGAGCCCCAGACGGTAAACCAACATTAAATCAACATTGGTTCAGTGTCTCGTGAACGTTTGTTTATTTACATTATTTGGTAGTTTCAAGAACATATGAAGTTCTTAGCAGTACTATGTACTATTCCAGCCATATGTTTCGCTTGAATAAAAAAACTGGGACATTTCTTTGGACAGTCATACATGTATATGTAAGCCTTGGTCTCGATTTATCAGGTGGAGAATAGGTTTATTAGGATCAGTAACATTTCAGCTACTGCTACGCATGCTCAGCTTATTTACCGCAGTTATTAAAAAGTTATGAGCATCTGCATTTTTCGGATACTGTGGTCAAAATCAGTCACCGTCATGTTGAAAACGTGATTTTCCAGGGTAAAACTAATACAGCAATCCATGACCCACACATTAACGGTGTGGGCTCGTCTATGACTATAATAATCCTTTAACCATCATGTGGAAAATAACTACATAAGTGAGTTTAAACGACACAGATGATAACTAAAAAATCACTCCATCTGTAGTTAACAGATTGAAGTGCGACTTTAGGCGTGAATGAAAGGGGGTAAGGGATCTACACCGACCCTGTGAATGCTATGGGATCACACAAGGCGTGATTAGGCTAGACGTTTTTCTAACAAATACACTCTTCTGTTTTATGCATAAAAATGAGGTGTATATAATTCTTTAAACTAAGCCAGCACTGGCCCAAATTGAAAATGTTATGCCAGCTTTGACGCAACAATTAGGAAACTGTTTATCATGTATGAATGTGGACTATATCACTGATCATTCCCCTGTGCATGGACGAAACCTGACAGGGCATCACGGTGTTACACGGTGTTATGCCAGATAGGGACGGGCTGAGCTCTCTCCCACCAATCAACGCTTTCGAACAGTTTGATTGACAGGTATTATGAAAGGTTGGGGTTATATCGTATATTCACGAGGCCTTGAGATTCAACGAGATTTGCTAGAATTATATTGTTTCCCATATATTGTACATGATTCTTGAGGTCACAATAGATTTATAGTATCCCAGCAAACACAAAACATTTGTATAACTTTCATACAATGTTGGACCAACCTCGAAGTGTTGTTTTTGCTAGGATAGCGTCCTCGCGTGACTATAGCACAAGCTGTTTCAATGCTGGATCAACATCGTGATTGTCCATTGCAAACCACTGCTCTAGCGCTAAATTGTATACCCTCTCAGAGTAGGCCTAAAGTTTATTTTATTGTATTTGAGACGTTGGCCCGGCAATGTGCCGTATTCACCTGCCTTGTGTATACAGAGTAAAGAATGGGGCTGTATATGTTGTATAACATGCCATTACAATAGGAGACCTGTTGAGCTCCAGTACTGTTAATGTGACCAGACAGTTAATGTGCCAGTAGTGATTAATGAGAAAAAGGTGTACAAGTTTATTAACTGTGTTACATACACGCAACAAATTGTTATTGTCATTCTAACAGTATCCTCAAAACTCAGAATCTTTTATTCACCTCTTTAATACCGCGGTAAGTGGATCACCATTTTCCACCGTGCGGTTGCAGAATTGTTACTTATTATTTCATTTTGAACAGTAGCAGTCAGAAGGTTAATCCGACTGGTTGTCGGTGGTTGCACCTGCCAACAGTGTGGCCGCGATGGGTGGGAAGGGGTGCAATGATTACTGCATGCATACGTGCCTGGTCAGCACAAGGTCACGTGAACGTAAATGGGCGCTGTTTTAACCAGACTGGCATGAGCAAGAACAAAAAAGGCGCACTATTAGTTAGGAGTCAAATTTTACCCTAAAAAAACAGGGTCCACGAACGTACCGCGTTATAACCAATATCGCGTTATAACCAATATCGCGGTGTAACGATTCACGTTATAACAGGATTCTACTGTATGTAACAACAATACCAAAATGGTTTGTCTCCTGCTCTGGCATTCAAGTTTTAAAGAACAAAAGGTTTCCTCTCTGCTCAATCGTGAAGATTGAATATCGTGGGCAGCCTTTGTGACCGTGAGTTAACGTGCTTGGCCGCAGACCAACAGGGCTCAATTTCGAATCCTGTGTCTGGAGGGCAGTGTCACCTCATTCATATCACAATCCTCGGGAGGTTCTCCTGGCCCAGTTTAGCCTATATGTGCACAAATGTGACGTAAAACCCCATTCATTTAATTTCATTACATTTGATACAGCCAACTAACACCTGACTCGACGTTGGCCTGATAACAGTAACATTTCAGCAAAGACCGTGGAGAAAGCCTTCATGAGTCTTTATCTTTGGGTTGATCTACTGTGTGTATTTTGATTCCCATAATTTGCATTACATAAGAGGGTGTAGTAAAAATGCATTACGTCTACATGTGATAATAATGGATTAGGGCTGAGCTGTAGATTTCACGGCTGAGTGATAAACATTTAAAGTTGCTATTTTACAACTCTGTGACGATTTTGTTAGGCCTATAAAGGCAGAAGAATTAAAATTGAAGAATAAAGACTTCGTGGAAATTGCTGGCTACTTTTGTAATATTAACATTGTAGTCCTGTAAAAATGATTTTTTGTCAAGCATTTTTCATTATGTGCAGTAGGCCTACTTTAGAATGTGTGTAAAATCAGCAAAATATATGATGGGAATCGAACAGATAATATAAATTCCAATGATTGATAAGATATAAATATGTACTACCGGCCCATATATATTTTATTTTCATGATATTGCATTTTAGAGCATAGATATACATTCTCTGACACATCTGTAGCTGATATTTTGCAATGCTGTTGACAATTGTCTAGGCCCCCGGGCCTCTTGTTTATTGATCAGGTTTGTTTTTTGGTTGTTGTTTTTTGGTTTCACAAGGTAAGAATCGGCCATACTGTCTGATGAAATTTCTTTTGGGTCTGGTAAAAGTTTCAAGGACCTACTGTCCAGTGAAATTTTGAGCCTATTTTTGAAAGACTGGGATTACACCTTGAACAATTGAAGATCGAATACAAAATGACCGACTATCATCCATTAGTTAGCTTAATATCCCTGATATCAGTTAAGCCATGCTAGATAGCTATATCATCACTATGAAATAAAATGTGAAGGTTCAGGGGAGGATGCAACCTGAAAGATTTCGGCTTTATCGAATTCAAAATGGTCGCCTATCCGCCATTATTTACTTTCATATGCCCGATATCTTGTAAACCGTGTTCCACAGCTTAATAATTATAATAATAATACACATTATTTATAGAGGGTAGACAATTTAGTACGTCGTACTAATTTGCAATGGGCCCTCTTTATCACATGCAATAGTACAATCATCATGAATAAAATATGTACAAAACTAATGGTAAACGAGAAAATGAGTTCCCGAACTCCCGGCTTTAGTCTGATTTAGTGCTATAGACAAAAAATCAGTGTATTGGTCTTCCCTTCGATGTGTATTCCTTCCACCACCATCGCCGGTGCTGGCCAACATTCATTCAATACTTGCCTACGATGTACCTGATACAGAGGATGTAGGCCTACCCACCAAATTCCAGGTCAATGTCGGGCCAGCGTTGCAGCCCATTTCTGGTTCAATGCCGGTCAATCTTCTACGATGAAACAGCATTGGGTGATTGTACCGTCATTTCTGACGGCGGCATTGTGCTGGTGACCTTTGAAATCCCGGCGCCAGAAACACCAGATAACACGAAACATTGACCCAATGTCATTTCACAGCACCCATCTCCTAGTCGTGCATTTTCACAATTTTCTCGTCAACAGAACCGTTTGTTGCTCAGGATTGTGTCCAGTAACCACTGGTAGATGATTCTGAAGTCCCTAAGTATTTTAAATTGATTTTTCTAGCGGCCGCATACCCCTTATTTTGTGGTGCGGCTGGTTTAGAGTGATGGATTGTCTGGTGTTAAGTGAAATACAGCTCCTCGTCCAGACTTATAGTGAGGGATTTTTGTACATCGTTTATTCTACAGAAGAAAATCATGTCTCAGGCATATCATTGCTAAGTGAAATACAACTCCTCGTCCAGACTGGCCCTGATATTTGTGTTACTGTGTTCTGTAACTTAGTGAGGGATTTTTGTACATGGGTTATTATACACTGACAGAAGAAAATCATGTCTCAAGGATATCATTGTTATTCACATATTTTGCTGCATTACTTAATTTTTTGAAATTTAAAAAATCAACAGCAAAGTCAATTAAAATTTAATGACCAGCGCATAGACCTAGTCATTAAATTTAAAACACAATAGGCCTACTCTAAATCTCTGTTCATTTAGTGATAAGCTCCTACGTCATAAATCCGATCTGTCGCCATTTAGGGGGTAGATGTAGTTGCCAATTATTGTAAACGGCTCATACTGCATGCATGAAACACCATCAATAGGATGTTCCCAATTGCTGAATTATGAATTCAATCCATTAAAAGGTTGCAAGATTTTTTAATTAACTTGCTGTATAATAGTTCTGGAGAAATAGTGCAAATTTTATGATGTTTGAATGCACATAATATAAAAAGTAGTTTTATATAGACCCCCTACCGGTAAATGTGACATAGAAGCAAATTAGGAATAGTTTCTGTAAAAGCCACGTGAACAATAATACTGTAAAAAACACTATCATTTCTGAAAATGTCCTACTAGATTAAGGTGTTGAATACATGTATGATAATCCTTGTATTTCTATAACCATAATAAATTTTAAGGAATCGCAATATTTAGTATTTTAAATTATACTTTGATGAAATAATACAAAAAATATTTCCACATTTTATTGTTTATGTCATTTTCCTTCATTATTGTCAAAGTGAGAATAATTTTAGGAAATTCACTTTTATCATTTCCATGCCACTTGTGCTGTAGACAGTATCAGTGTTGGTTACCATTATGAATGTGAAATTAAATTCCCTTATTTTCCCCTGATTGTCTCTGATCCTGATCGAACCTCCCTGACTAAATTTGAAGATCATACATCTTGTTAATGAATATCATGTATGTGCCCAAATGATAATATGCGTACGCAGATACAGATCACAATTTATGGATTTTGCATTCAGAAATTTGACATTATACATGTATCTAGTTACAACTTTCAATGTTTTACTCTTTTACATCGGCACACCTCCTGCAAAATAAAATAAATTTGCAATTAGTGATGAAGTGACAAAATCCGAAGCAAATACAAAAATAGAATTAGTATATCAATTTACCACCCCACCTCCATCATCAAAAGCATATACTCCCAGGAAGAAACAGAATTCCAGTACTTTCCCAGGACTTTTCCAGGACCTAATCAGATTTTTCAAGGACTTAAGTGTACACAAAAACTCACACATTTATTTCACAAAAACAACTTGAAACTACATTTTCTATATCTTTTAAAATTGATAATAAAATCGGGCAGGTAAATCTATTTTTATTTTTCAAATTCAAGGACTTTCCAGGACCAGTGCGAACCCTGATATTTGTCAATAAAACTCAATATTTTCAACTCCTAGAATGAAAATTTATTTCAGCTTATGACACAAGATAGGTACAGCTATCCAATCGACAACAGTTTTTTATATATATATCACCGACACTCTATATAAACATACATATTGTGAGCAATTTATTTGATCCCGTATGTCTCTCAAATAAATTTCATCATTTATCAAACTACTACCATTTGAAAAAATCTCAAAGATTACCATGATACCGTTTAGAAATAATCGCAGGAGTAGCAATAATTAAGGGATTAACTGGAACTCAAGGTTCGAACTTATGTCAAAGTCTAAAATTTATCAGACTAGTTTTATGCCATACCCAGGCAACAGTGGCGGATGCCTCTCTCCCGGGCTTAAAGCAAAAAAAGACAATTTTTGTTAGGCATTTTTGCTTACCTTTTCAACCCCGCACTCATATGAGAAACTGCGATCAGTCATTAGACAAATTATATCAAATAGAATAATATACACAGCTTTTGTGCTCTATTAATTACCCGATACGTATATTAAGACGATGAATACATTTCTAATAAAATATTAACAATTATTTAAAAGATAAAATATATTTGTAAATATTTATATTCCCTGAGATGTCAAATTTATGAAATTCCCTCATTTTCCCCTATTTTTATGAAATTTTTCGTATTCCCGAATTTGTCCATGGTCAAGTATCATTATTTCAAATGTGTAATTATCAATGTCAAAATGTCATTTGTGCTAGGTGATGCCCTGGGTAAGGGGTCAATTGTAATTCATATAATTATAAGTGAATCATTTTTGGTGCAACTAAACTGATGGCTTAATTGGATTTGAAGAAACTAAGTCATTTTTTGTAATTGAGTTGTCAAAATATATATGTCATGAATGTAATTGAACCTAATACAAATTACAGATAAATTGCATATCTATTTTCTCTCTTCCTTCAATGATATTCAGTCTCACTTTTATGTAAATTTGCTTGATATCCTATTATGTGTCCTAACAGCCTATCAATTTGTAGATTCACACGTGAGTCACAGTGCCTTATTAGTGTAGTTTATGGCTATCAGGCCTAATAATGTTAGGTGTATAGGCATAGTTTATTTTTAAGATCTCAATAAAATAGCCTACGTTAATTTTTCAACTTGTATTTTAAAGACTAAGTGGTTGTAATCACTTCTTTAGTGGTCAAGATCACTTTTGTAGTGGTTTAGATAAATTTTTAAGTGGCTGTGATCGCTTCTTCCGTGGCCAAAATCACGTTTGTAGTGGCTGAGGTAACTTTTAAAATGGTTGTAATCATTTCTTCAGTGTTCAAGATCACTTTTGTAGTGGTTTAGATAATTCATTTTTGAGGTGGCTGTGCCCCCTTCTTCCGTGGCCAAGATCACGTTTGTAGTGGCTGAGGTAAATAAAAGTGATTGTAAACACTTCTTCAGTGTTCAAGATCAGTTTTGAAAAAAAATTGCTCTAGAAAATGTAAAAGTAATGACAAACTACCATATAAAGATAACATGAGCAAAAAATCCTGCTGGTATTCACTAAAATGACGGTGGAAATTGTTGAAATCGAGGGATAAAATACAAACGCTTTGTTGTACATTTCTTATTTACCAGAAATAAAATAGTATGTATCCACGTTCTCCTGGCCCAGTTTATCCTACATGTGCACAGAGGTGGCCTAAATCCCCATTCATTTATTTTCATTTGTATTCACGTGAAAACCCTTGATACTGACTTTCAACTGATAGCAAAGATGTGTTTTTACATTAAAAAAAAAAATTGGGCAAAAATGTTAAACATGGTCAATTTTCCCGAGCCGGAAGAAAAATCGACAAATTTGTAATATGTTCAAATAGCTCATTATTTTTTTCCCAGATGGGTTTATTTCAAGTCAACAAATGGCAATAATAGGGAAACTTAATACCAACTTAAAGCTCTCTTGTGCATTTGGCAATGCCAGTAGCTTTCTATTGATATTACATATATTGATATAGTTCAAAATTTGACTACTCAGTGGGCAATAATGTAAAATACAGTTAATTTTCCGGAGCAAAAAAAATTTCTAAGCAAAAAAACAAGTAATATTTTTAAGTCTACAATAGTTCTAGAACGTGTTTGAATCAAAAATAAACATTTGTACCATACAAAAATCCGCTGAGAGAAAAGTATTTTGACTATTTACTGAAAGAGTATGAAAAATAGGTAAAATTAAGGTGCTAAAACACCAACTTAAAGCTCGCTTACGCATTTGTCAATGATCAGACACAATATATTTTACATCCGTGTGAAAGCCTGTGTCTGTAGCTTTCTATCGATATTAAATATATTGATATAGCACCAAATTTTATTACTAAGTGGGCAAAAATAAGCGATACATGTAGCCTACGCTTGATTTATCGGACCAAAATTGCTCAAAGGCATGTACATTTTTGTCCATGTTGCAGTAAGGCAGCTGGAGTTATCTGATCGACAGGTTGATTTTAGCCCCTGAGTAGTCCAGCTATGTGAAATAATAGTGGCCTAAATTCCCCTTCCTGGTGACACCTTATCCCCAGTCACGTCTGGGCGATATTCAAAGCATAGACAAAATACCTACAAATCATCAGATTTAAGAAACATAAAGTAGATTTAAAAAAAAAACTATTTATAATTTACCGGTACATATGACAATGCTGTCTTTGATATAACCTCCATTATATTTTGTAACGTATATCTTCATTACCCCTCCCCCCCCCCAGCCTAGATATTAGGCCTATATGATAACATGGAACAAAACTCGCATTTAAATTATGTAATATTTTCAATGAGAGGTTGTAGCACCATGGGTGGTAAATATGGCTTGCAAACGTTTTGCTAGAACCTAAGCCCTATGTAATTAATTATTAATTTGCGTAGTATTGGTCACTTTAACGGACGGGGGCCCTAGGGTAGTGGTTAGCACCGCTGCCTTTCAAGCTAGAGTTAGGGGTTCGGTTCCCGGTCTCGGCGGTTTGAAAGAAACAAAAATGTTTCTACCCCATCCACGTGTGAAACTCAGTATTGTGGGGAGCCTCCGTGACCGAGAGGTAGCATGCTCGGCCTCAGACCGCCAGGGCTCGAATTTCAAATCCTGTGTCTGGAGGACAGTGTCATCTCATCATCCTCAGGAGGTTCTCCTTGCCCGGTGGCCTAAAGCTTGATTCATTTCATTGTTTGGTCACTTGAACATGTCTTTTATCTGGTAAACCATGCTAGATAACTGGACCAATACCATGAAGCAAATTGTGAGGTTTCAAGAAGGGATATGCCCTGAAAAAATTCAGCTGGTTCAAATTCAAAATGGCAGACTTTTGGCCATTATTAATACTAATATGCATAATATCTGCCAAACCCTGTTAGTTAACTACCGGTTAACCATTACTCTAAAAGAAGAAGTAGTGATACTAGATTGACTTATTCCTTCCACCAGGAAGGCTATGTTTTTTATCAAGTTGGTCTGTTGTCTGTCTGTCTGTAAAAAGTAACAACGGATTTGCATGCAATTTCTACCTGGGATGTGACTCGAGCCAAGGAACAATCGGTTAGATTTTCGGGATGATCCAGATACTTATCTTGATCTCATTGACTTGCATGAAACTTTTCTCTGGCCAAGGACCAATATATTGTGAATGATCCGAATTACGATCGTGATCCGGATTAAGATCATTTTTTCGACTTAGATTTGCAGTCTCTGATTGACTATCTAGTTCTTAATCTTACTATTCGACTTTTTAGCCTGTTAGGTCTAATTGTCTATGTCTTGATTTTTGACCCAATCTAGGACTAATTTAATAACACCACACAAAACCTTTTCATTCCAATTGCAGGGCAGGAGCCCTTGGACTTTTGTGTTCTTGTTAACTTTAATATACCCATTATCTGGCAAACCATGCCAGATAGCTAGACTATTACTATAAAACAAAATGTGTGGTTTGGAGTAGGGATATGCCCTGAAAAATTCCATCTCGATCAAATTAAAAATGGCTAACTATCAGCCATAATTAACTTAAATATGCCTGATATCTGGTAAACATTGCCAGAAAGCTAGACCATTACTATAAAGCGGTTTCAGGGAGGGATATATGGCCTGAAAAATTCAACTCTATCAAATTCAAAATGGTCAGCTATCGGCGATAATTAACTTCAATATGTCTGATATCTGGCAAACCGATCCAGATAGTTACACCATTAAGTATAAAACAAAATGTGCAGTTTCATTAAGCATATGCGTTTGAAAATATCAACTCGATCAAATTCAAAATGGTCGACTTGAGGCCATTATTGACAGTAATATGGGTAAAATCTGGATAACTGTGACAGAAACACGTAGCTAGACCATTACTAAAAAAAAAAAAAATGTGCGGTTTCAGGGAAGGATATTGCCTGAAAAATGTCCGACTCTAATTAAAAAAATGGCCGACCTGTGATTATCATTGATTCTAATATCTGTAATATACATGGCATCCTGTGCTAAATAGTTTAGACCATTACTGTAAAACAGAATTTGAGAGTTCAGGGGAAAATGCACCCTGAAAAAATTTCTAGACAATGGGCGGGGTAGGGATTATGGTGGCCAGCTGGCATCTTGTTATGTCTACCCTCTGAGTAGGTGGAGACATGTTGGTTTACCTTTGTCCGCTCAGTTTGTGTCTGTGCGTTCTCTCCATCTGTATGTCCCAACATTAGCCCAGTATTGGGTTACCGTGTCGTGCTTGTCGCCACGCTGAATGTGGGCCAGCGTCACAGACGGCGGGCCAACATTAACCCAGCTTTGGTTCAAAGCATCAGGCCAACATTAACCCAGCTTGTTTCAAAGCATCGTGCGGTTAACGCCAGCATGGAGTACTGCCTAGGGCTGAGTGGATACTGCCCAGCACCGCTGACCCAACATTTAACAGACATTGGTTTGGTGTCAGCTTGTACTCTGTGGACACCACCGCCAACAAAAAGCACTGTCCAGTGTTGAATGGTTGATGGCCAGAGCCGGCAACGGTGGACCAGCGTTGAACCGGCATTGGATTTATGTGTCGTGTTTGCTGGGCATAGTGTGGTAGGCGACTTGGTCCGCTGCATGATACAGGTCTACTTAGCTATCCAGCAAACACGGGGTATTCACACAATGCTGTTTTATTGTTGGCCCAACTTTGAAACAGCACCGGGTGAATGACCCTTGTTTGCTGGATATTAGCTGATGAAGGGGAGACAACTCCAGTTTTTTGTGTACACAAAAAACTAGCCCCTTCTAAATTTAATCTGATATTATATTAAATGATTTAGCTCTCATTCAATAGTGAAATGATGATTTTATCCCAACCATTTGTTGACTTGTATTCCAATTTAATAGAATAGTTCTCTAAGCATTTATCGACGGCAATGGCCAACATCCATTCAACACTGGGCAGTAAATCATGCTGGCTGGGTGCCGCATGTCTCCACAATGTACATGTACTACGTACACACGATATACACACACAATGCCGGTTCAATGTTGGGCCAGTGTTGCAGACGATGGCCCAACATCACTGCAGTGCATAGCCATTCCAGTGATAGAACAGCCAGCACAATACATTGAGCAAATGCTAGATTAAAAACAATGTTATGATACAAAACGGTAAAAGCTGTAACTATAGCTGATAATGGGTACAGTTACTACCTTTTATAAAGTCTTTAAGTTATGTATTAGGGTTGCCCCAGAATAAAAAACGTGTGCCATCATTTCATCATCATCCACTGCCCCTACCTCCACAGCACCCACTGGACGGTTAACCAAAGTTGCTTTAATGTTGGTCCAGCGTCTCTGGCGATGGCCCAACAACACCCAACATTGGCTCACATTCCCTAGCTTGGTCTGCCGTATGCCAGCATAATTAATATCCACTTCGTTCATTAAGCTGTAATCACAAATTTAATTGTGAATATATTTTTTCTTAACACTTTTGATAATACATTTTTATGATTGAACGTCACACTGGAAGTTTCCAGTACACTGTCAGGACCATTGCCAACTACATTATACTATTTGTAGACCGTTTGTTCATAATTGCCCACAATTATGCAAAAAAAATTCTCAAACCAGAAATATAGAATCTATTTTTGGAATGGAGTGGCCAGCTTTTCCAAGATATATCTACCAAATAATGTGCTTGATTAACACTAGGAGCTCTTATTTTGACAGGGTGTTGGTACAGTGGTTTCTGGTACCACGTTGAAAGGATTGATTCATTTGAATGACACACTTCTTCTTGGACCAGACTCACTGGGAGCATTTTATCCATTTCCGGTGAAAAGTATTCATAGGAAACGCATGCCTGTTAAAGAGGTACGCGGGGGACAGACAGCTTCTTTTTCTCTTAAAAAGGTAAATCAAATTTCTGTATTATTTTTTGAAAAATCAAGAAATTATGTGGAACTTTTTCTGTACATGTATACAGTTGGAGAAAGATGCAATAGATGATACATTTTTCCAAGATGGCTACCCAAAAACCTTTTGAATACGATATCTTATGAACTATTGGTTGTATCACTTTTAAATTTAATGTGCTGGTTATCTATATATTTTTGATGATTGAAGTAGCCTCTCCAGCTTTTCAGATTATTTTTAAGGGGGCTATTTTTTTCATGAATTGACCTGGAAATATATAATTGGGATTATTTTAATTATTGCATGCCAAGAACATCTATTGCACATTTATTTTTAAAATATCTCCATGAACATTTATGCTGTTTACTGAGATTATTTAATAAGTGCAGAAAATATCTGCTTTCATGAGTCAAAATGGACGCAAACGATGCGTTTTAACACCTGTGGCGGCAATCACAAATTTTATGTGAAATGATTGGCTCAAACCGTATACACATTTAAATTAATAGTTTAGGAACGCACCAGAGTCGATATTTGAATCTGTGGCACAATCTATAAACCTCACTGTTTGAAGTAACCTGGTAAAACACAATTATGTCTGCCGCCAATTTTTAATTTTTACCTTCAAAATGATAGGTTTATTGAATTTCTAATTCAAAATGAATAAGTAGAATGGCTGATGAGATTATCCATATCTAAACATTGAGTGTTCACTTTTAACCTTTTCTTAACCTCCGTGATCCTAATTTTTTCAATACACTTTTTTTCTCGTTTACACAATACACTTTAACATTTTATTTATCTCTTTGAAATTTATAGTGCATGTGTATTTCGATTATAACCCGAAATAATTTTGAATATGGGTACAAATCGTGTAATAATGATATCAGAATTCACCATATATATTTTAACACTATACTAAAAGGAAATACTTGCTCTCAAACATTTTTTGATTTACTATGTGTATTCATTTTGTAAACATCTATTCATGTTCAAAATGGTGCCTCGTAACAAGGCTGTAGCTGAGTTGCTCTTGGATAAAGTACATGTAGTATGAAGTTATATGACCTCTGTGACTACAGTTTTCTCAATTCACAATTTTTCATTATAATACCATACAAGCAACACTTTTGGGAGAATTCTATGAAATTCATAACTCGGGTGTATATTACTCACGTCTCGGATAAGTTCCATCATGATCGCGAATTTCGCGAAATTAAATTGATATGAATGGCCTGGGATATAGTCAAAATTGAAAATTGTAGTTTCTTCTGTAAAACTCACTAAATGAAACAGCAAGTTATAACTCATGTGCTGGTAATCACACATCTCATTGGTTTTAGGTGAAACGCTCGAGTATAAGAAAGGGAATGGTGATGATCTCGCCAAACTTAGAGCCTAAAGCCTGCTGGGAGTTTGAAGGAGAAATATTGGTGCTACATCATCCCACAACAATCAGTATTAAATATCAAGCCATGGGTGAGTCATTTTTTTCTATTTCTTCCCATTCATATAAATTACTATCTTTGATAAAATAATGAGGTTATGCTCCAATTTTTTTTCAGTTCATGTGGGCAGTGTGCGCCAGACTGCTACCATCCTTGCAATGTCAAGGGAACATCTCAGAACAGGGGACAAAGCTATAGTTCACTTTCGTTTTATAAAAAATCCTGAATATCTTCGTACTGATATGCGCCTTGTTTTTCGTGAGGGCCGCACAAAAGCAGTAGGTACAGTATCCAAGCTATTTCCCCATGTTAGCGCAACTGCTCAAAATACCAGACAACAAAGAGCGGCGAAAAAAGCAGCAGAAGCAAACCATCAAATGCGTCAACAGAATGAACCACAAAAGCCAAGCAAGCGTAGAAGGAATCGCAATCGTCCTTACCCATCATCTTCTGATGAAAGCAAAGACAAAAAAGATTTGTTGGCAGCAGCAGATACAGCAGGGGCAACTTGATTCTCTCAGACACTATAGTTTTACTTGACATTTACATGTCGATGTTATGTTGGTTTTGTAGGATAGTAGTAGAGATAAATCATGTGACTACTTCAAGCAAGCAAGACATAAAGGAATGGTTTCTATCCCAGGAATTTCGGTATGTGAAATGCCAGCAGCTGGGCATTTAGATTCATTTTGCATGATTGCATTTTCTGATGAGAGCAGTACTTCACTTTGTATGATCTATGAAATGTGTGAAATGTGCTGAATTGAACAACAAATACCAATTGGAAGATTGTTCTGCTCAGTGAATTGGTAAAATTTATTTCCCATTTGCAATAAATATGCATGATTTGAAATATTTTAAATAACATTATTGGCCCTTTCATAACTGAACTAGAGGTCAACATTTTTATAATAACAAGTTTTATTTTATTATGTAATTGATAACATCCTTTCAGCAGCATTATACAATGACCAATATTTTTATTTATATCCTGAGTTCTTAAAATCTGATTTGGTAGACGCCCTGATCGTTTCTGATCAAAGAGATGAGAAAAGAAGACAATCCTGATAGTGCAGTTAAAAATCATGTGTTATTCTCGTATTCAACTAGTCTCTAACAAACAAATCAAAATGATGAAACATGCTTCTGTCTGTTACAACATTTGTTGTTGTACATATTCACAATATCAATTAATCATTGTAGTTTGTTTCTACTTTAATGTGTGGTGTGTATGCATTCTAGAGTTATTGTAAATGTTACAACTTGCCACACTAACAACAGGACATGCATTTGATAAAATAATTTCAAAACAATTATTTCAAACTTGCACATCGCATTTGTTTTTGTAATTTTTGATTGCTATGTTTTCAAAGCATTGGCGGAACATATAAATTAATGTACCTTAACTGTGTGATATTACTTTCGGTCTTTGAAGTCACATATTAATTTATTATGTATCCTCAATAAAATAACTTGCATACATATACTCCTGGCTTTAAAACAATAGGGGTACTGGTGTGTTCATTCTCAGACATATTTAAACATTTATGTTAAGTAACTATTTAAACTGCTTCTTTTATTAGGCGATTTATAGCATATGTTTTAAACTGTTTAGGTCTTCTATGCCAACTTTGCTGTGTCTGTAAAATCCAATAAAGTTGTTACCGCTTGTTGCCCAACCAGTTGTTTATTTTTGTGCATGTCAAAATTATTATGAATAATACAGTAGAGGTGTTATTACATGCTTCCCATATTTAATTTAACTGAGTTACAAAGTAGCCAAGCCAGGTGCATCAATAGTCATTCAATATTACCTTTTACTGTTGAAGTACTTCAGTCTAATTATATTTAAGCAATATAAAATCAATTAACCTTTAATGTACCAGGCAAGTTCAGACGTTTTGAAAACCCTGACTACAACTAATCTGTGGGCTAGTCCCTTTAATTGAAACAATTAGCACATAACAATTTCTGTTATTTTATTATGTTTATCAAAAAGAAATATTACAATGAAATTAAATAGCACAAATGTACATCAATTTCAATGCAATACACTAGTATGCGGCGATGGCCTCTCTGCAAAATAAAACATATGTAATCTGTAGAGTAGGTTGGTTGAATGAGCTGCCAGTCGTTTCGCCCCCTTACCCCTTGGCCTCTTATCCTATCGGCACCTTTGGTGGGTGTAAGTTAAATAGAGTTCGGGGTTTGTTTCCCGGTCTCGGCGGTTAGAAAGAAACAAAAATATTTCTTCCCCATCCACCCAATTTAACCTATATCATCCCTCTAGATCAACAAGGTGCCAAGTCCATTTTTGATTGAAAAGTCACCCGGAGTGCAACAATGTGTCATGTTGCTTTGGCACATTGTTGATCAAACGTAATAGTTTAAAGATACAAAATAAAAAGGCGCCATTGTAAGTTTGGACCTTCTTGTGTGAATTGCTTTTCATTTTAACAAGTTTCGTGAGGTTTGAAAGAAAGTCCCAAAACAAGATGGCACCTTGTTGCAGTAATCAAATATTGACTTGGCCCCTAGTTTCACCAGTGGGTAAGCTACATAAAATATGTACAGATATTTGGCATCACCGCCTACACCATCCAGGGATCACCGTAACCTGGTCCAAATAATTAAATGAACTACTCTGCTTGCCTTATTTCTATTCACCCTCTTGTGCGACAAGGGCCCGGGCTAGGTAATGTTTTGCTCAGTGTAACAAGGTGCCATCTTGTCTCAGTCCTGAAACAAGATGGCACCTTGTTACATCGAACATTGTGTTATTTTCACATTTTACGGGAACTAATATAGGGACCCTATCTTATTACAGTTACAGACGACAGGCCGTAGGAAAACAATGTAACCTAATCATGATAACATGGCCTGATAACAGTGACATAGCGCGAATACCTGAGGGAGAAAATTTAACCCAGTTAAAAAACATTGCACACAATAACAGGCTGACCAGGTACCTTGCCGTAGGCCTATCATTAAACTGTGTCTAGCCATCATCAAGGCCAAAACTTCAGTAGCTAATATTAGACTATTTCAGGGTTAAAATTAGACTTAAAATTCATTATTTTCAGGCCTGAATTCTTTCTATCTTCCATCCACTACATTAGCCTCGACTTACTGTCGCACTTCTCGACTTGTAGTGTATGAAGATTACCTGAACTGGGTGGTAGGCCTCTAAACTGTATTAGCAAAGATGAGAATTAATACTTTTCATATGAAGAGTAGAAAATAATGTTTCTAAGATGCCAATCTCGTATATTAAATCAAATCGACGTGAATTAGCACATAAATTATTGGCGTATAATGTTATACTATTTTTTTCACATATTCACTAAAAGCTTTGCATTGGTACCACAAATTAAATTTTGCAGAGGACGGAAATTCCCATCAATAAGTATGCTCGCAAAAATCATGATAGTAGGCTCAGTACCTACAGTCTCAGATAAAATGTATAATAATTGAATAACGTTTACAAACACACGAGACAAGAAATTATTAGTGAATCATGTTACCAAGTAGGCTACAAAGATATTGCATCTAAAAGTTGGAGTGGGGGGGCATTAGCGGATCAAGAGATGGGGCCGGGGTGGTGAATTAACAGATCAATTGTCTCCAGAAATAAATCTCAAGTGCACCCAGAAACAACCAAAAACAAACATCTCCTATGTAGGGCTCACAGCGCCCCCCAAACCCCCAGCTGCTAAATTCGGCTCGCTGCACTCCCCTCATATTCACAATCATATGGACATAACATATAGGCCTACACCAATAAAAACATGATGCTATTTCGTGCGTATACCCAAATAATTCCTGGCTACGCCCCTGGTGTCTGTATGCATTGTGACACGACAGGGGGCACAATCATGATGATTACGAATTATGATGATTACGAAAGATTTTGAAAGTCGGAGAAAAATCGAGCTGTGTAAAAAAAACGATATAAATTTATTCATGCTTAAAAACAAATATTTTGAAAAAATATAATATTAGATTTCCATAGATGACTGAAAAATTTTAGAAGTGTGAATATGTCTAGAATAGGATTCACAAACAGGAGGTCCGGCCATCTTGGCCCAGACGCGTGCAAAGAAAATTACATAGATGCCGCGAAAAAAATAGCGGCCTAAATTTATGTGAATATTAATGGGCTGTGCTGATCGGGTGATGTGCGCGGTGCACGCCGGTGGGGCGGGGAACACTTGAAGCCACGCCGGCCGAGAGGAGCTAAGCAAGGAGAAGCGGTGCCGCCAACTAATGGCGCCGACTTACCAACACATAGTAAAACAAAGCTGCTTCCCAGAAATAGAAAATATGATGAGATTGGATGTTTCTGCCCTACAGTCCAAACATTAAGATATTTATAGACAAAAAATAAGACCGTTTATTCACATATATTATAGGCGAACATTTTTAAGTGGCTCGAATCCTTTAAAAAGCTCTGTGAATCGAGGTTCTAATTTATCAATTCTAAAATTAGAATTGTATACCGGTATGTGAAAGTATATTTTAGGAAAAAATTCTCGTGGGAAATTCTCATAAAAATCGAGTCACCCAAGTGAGGTGTTCAAACGATTTTTCACTAAAATTTAAAAATATTCTCTTCCCAGTCGCCTATAGTGGCGTTATTAGGAAAAAATAAATTTAGACAACTCGGTAAATTTCTAGCAAAATCCGCCATATTGGAATAACTAAGACCACATGGATTTCTGCCAAAGTCAAAGAAGTTTTTCGCTATTTTAGCGAAAACGCGCACCTCTCTTACAACTTTTCTAAATAATCTATTGGCATTATTTGTATATTTGACCCTTATCCTCACATACCTTGAAAAAATAAGATTTCAATTTTTTCCCCCTTACATATTGTAAGCTTCAAATTCGGAGTCAATTTTCGATTGACTGGCGATTGTCGGTTCAAATCTTGTATAATGCAGATTTAAAGTGTTTGTGTTCGATTAAACATCAGAGGTCACCAATATCGGGAATTGGTGACACGAAAATCCAAATCTGAAGAGTGCGTGTTCATTTCAAACGTCGGGGATCACCAATATCGTGTTGGTGACTTGAAAATGCAGATCAGACTGTCAGAAGGGGCGTCACCAATATCGGGATGGTAGGGTGTACAGCCGCCATATTGGCTCTGACTGTGCGCACCTATTCCCAATCCTGCGAGTCAAACTCTATGTCCAGCCTGGGCGGCGGTTAGCAATAAAACATCTTGTAATTCATTGTTTCTCCTTCCTTGGTTTATTGTATCAATTCAACATATACAAGTTCGCTGGACACACACTCGGATAGGGGCAATGGCCTTAGCCTCGTGGCTAGTTCTGCGGGAGCAGAGCGGCACAGCGGCACCCCCCCCCCCCCTCCGTTCGGGGTCGCAAAAACAAAAAACGGCCATATCTCGGCCGAAATATGCTCCCGAACTCCAGAAAATTTGAGGCCTCAGTTTTCAAATTTTCCCGGGGGAGCCCTCTAGAGCATACGAGGCTGGCTGTGACGTGTATAAAATCTTGAAAAAAAATCGGCATTAAATATTCATAAAATACTGTTTTAATCTCAGGTCATATATACATAGATCATTTAGGCCAGCAGACCTCAGGAGAACAATAAATAAGCCATCTCAGTCCCACAGGCTATCATATAGCGATCCAGGTTATCCAGTAGATGTGGGTGACGACATTTTGCTAAATTAGGGGGGGGGGGTTGTCCTATTAGGCTATATTCTGGTCAATTTAGTTTAATTATAAATAAAAATGTTATATCGTGTATGAAATGAATGTAGTCTAATAACTAGTTACAACCACAACATATATAGTCGGATTTACATTAACCGTGGTGAATGAATTTCGTCGATACCTCAGTCAATTCTCGACCAATTTTCATGAAATTTTACACACACTATTTTCCATTCCATTCATTCATTCGCGAAGTTTTGATTAGTATTTAGGAAGTTAAACCATTTGACATGTAGTAAATAAATAAAAATGTTGCCCTCTATAAAGCCATTAGCTTAGTCTCAGAATTTCATCACATGGTTGGTTGATGAATTTAATGTGAATCGGACTATATAGATATTAGAATTAGCCTATAAGTTAGCCTATGACAATAAGTTATAATAATTTTGACTGCAATTACGTGTCTCTCCTTAATATGACTGTTATACGCCCAATGTGAATTACCGCGTCCATGTGATATACGCTAAATAAAAAAATATTGACCGGCTCCTATCGATAGTGCTCTGCATTAGCTCTTGGCTGTAAGACGTGTCAGCTAAAGATGCTTACACATAGTCTACATGTTGCGGCCGAGTGGCGGTAGCCTATAGCCAAGAAACACATACGTTCAACCACAATGCTGGGTCAGCTTTGCAGACGGTGGGCCAAAATTGAACAGACGTTGGTTGAATGTCTATATAAATGCTAAATATATAATAATATAAGGTAAATTATTTATGGCCTACAGGCTATTACCACGCTGACTGCAGCCTCCTTCTCAGGGCCAGACTAGCACAGCTAGGTGGCCCTACAGAGCTTTAAGAATCTGTTCTGTAATTGATGTGTTTTGATTAGGCCTCCAAAACAACAACCTGATGACCCACACCTGACCATGAAAACTATGAGAGACAAGTTTACATGATTGTTGTTGTCATTATATGCCTAGTATTATTATGACCAGTACATGCAATCAACCTGTGTTGTATTATAATTGGTCCATCCTATACAATGTCAGCCCAGCATGAAATCAACTTTGGATCTGCGTCTTTTATTTGTGTTATTGTAGACTTGTTCGTGTGTGGGGTACTGGGATGATTGCTAGTAGTAGTACTTTTCGCCCCCATCCGGGGAGGGTCATTAGGGATCTGTTTCGTCTGTTAGATGCTGTTACGGCATTGTACGGAAGCACTAGTCTACAGCAATCATCCAAGGGCAGCTGCAGCCTCCTCGTATCTGGCTATAATTTTCGGCGCTGATGTAGGCTGTGGTAGCCTTAAATAACCGGCAATAGCGTGTTTGACATTAGGTCTCTCATGTGGGATGAATGGAGTTACCCAGAGGGAGTGATCCTTCCTATTGTTACTCTGGGGACTATCCGACCCGAGGATAGCGGAGCTGCGCAAAATGCCAAAGAGTTTCATCATTAAATTGTACAGCGAAACTCAAGTCTCCGGCCGTCTGGGCATGTCTGGGGGTATATCCCCTAGACATGCCCAGAACCCCTTATCGGGCGAGTGAAGGAAAACGCTCTCAATAACCCACCATGCCCTATCACCCCCACCCTCACATTATCATCTGTACATCATCCATCTCATCAATTGACTACAACGTTTTTATCGTATTATAATGTCACTTAAAAGACCTTTTGTGCCGAAAAGTGACGTAAAGTAATGATTTACTACTACTACTTGTTTTTGTGTAAGACAAAGATACCAGCAGGAATTTGCACAGTGATGCTATCCACCACTCTTTGTATAATATTGGGACATCATCTCAAATTGTGGATTAACATGAACCCAGCGCTGGTCGGGTCATCATTCTTAATGGTGTGCAGTCTGAGTCAGCGCGATACACTGATCCAATATTGGTTTAACATTGTTCCATTGTTTGCGACACAGGCCAAACATTGAAAAAAACATTGGGACGGTGTATATCCATCGTGTTTACGCTGTAGGATTAATAATGTTGGGATGATTTATGACAACTGTCTAGACGCTCACCCAACATAAAATCAACATTGACCATTTGGTTTAGAATGTGTAGGCCCTATTCTGCGTTATATAATACAACTATACTAGGATAGTCAATACACATGACACATGTACTGATGTAGGTCCTCTTCTCACAAGACGATACTGACAGGAGCACATAACGCCAGTCCTAAATATCCACAGGATGTCAGGCCAAGTTGGACAAGAAATATAGCATTTTAGATGTAGTGATCAATGCAGTCAAACCCCTCCCTGGTTCAACCTACCGTCTCTTAAACATGTCAATAGAAGCTGTTAATATCATAAAAATAGTCACGTGCTTGGCCACGTATATTCCTTGGCCTGACCATGTGGTTTAGAATGTCAAGGTATTGCCATATTCACCAGATAAAAAAACAGGTCAAATTCAGGAATATTTCTACAGAACACATTCTACAGTAAAATCAATCAGAGCCACTAGCTGGCGCTAGTGGAAGGATAGTGGATCTGATGAATGAGAATGCGCTGACTGTGCAGCAAATCATACATTTGTTTAATTGCTGAAATCTGTTTGGGGTCTGTCTTTTATATTTACCTCTAGAACAAGGATCGCAGCATTCAGGTATTGGAGTGCTTTAACAAATTGTAACGTTACTAAATTCCATACCTGATTATTACTACTAGATACTTTGTTGGACGGTCTGACCACAAAAATATTACTGGTACATTTATTGTAAGCAATAACTAAAATTGAGCAAATGAAACTCAAACTTATTTCGGGGATCGTGGCGGTGAACATCAGCGATATAGTTCGATCATATTCGGTAATTCCGTGACCGTTGCTTCGGAAGGATGGTTTTATGATTGATTTGCCTTCTATAGATAATAAGCAAAAAAAAGTGTGGGTGGAATTTCTGAGAGCCCAAAATTCAAAATAGCCGCCAAAATCTAATAAAAAAATGAATATCCAATCATTGACCAGATAGGTAGGCCTATGTGTAATTTATGGTTTCTATGTGATTTTGGGTCTAGAAATTCATTTTTTGGGTTTTCGAGAAAATGTTACCTATATTTCGCCTAAAAATCCAACATGGACGCAGTTTCGTGTTATTTATAAAATAACCTTGTTTTACCACCTAGACCTATGTGTGTAATTTATTGTTTCTAGTTGATTTTGGGGTGAGAAATTCATTTTTTTGTAACAAAAATAATTTGACCTATATTTTATCCACCAAATCCAAGATGGCCTCCGTTTTGTTTTATTTATGAAATAATCTTGTCTAATTATAACTTAGATAATACAGTGTGTGATTTATTGTTTCTAGGTTATTTTGCTTCACGAATTCATTTCTTGGTTGTGAATAACAAATATTTCACACACAAATCCAAGATGGCCGCCATTTTTTTAATTTATGAAAAATAATAGCATTAGTAAACTAAAAAATGTAGCCCACATTATTTGAGATATAATTTGAGATAGAAATGATTTAATTGTTAGTCTTTTTGACAGGCAAATTTGAAGATGGTCAACATTGTTTAAATTAAGAAATATCATTTGTTGGTCTACCATATTATGTCTATTGTCATATCATCTAGCGGTTTACATAATACTTCAGATTTTTCTCTCCAACAGGTGGGTTGAATTTTTCTTTCAAATGAAACAGAAGAACTTGCATTGTCTATATTTTCATCATTTATAACGAAGTAGAGCCTGATAAAAACGATATTTGGAGTTGTTTCTGTGAATCACAGAGGTGGCCAATGCCGGCTGTAATGACCGATTATACTTTTCAACATGAGCTAGCCTAAAATTAAGCCTGAAGACGGGTTGTCACAGCTGATAGTGGGCATTAATAATTTTATACCAGGGATGATATGGCTTGGAAAATAGAATATTAACCAATATCATAGAATATAAAACAATAGTGGGGATTATTACGTCTACTATAAAGTTTATGATATTTGTTCTATGAATTAGATAAAGATAATGTGAAATTGACCACATTACGTGAACATTATAACATTTTATTAAAATGGGGTACTGGGATCATCGTTGGACTTTGCCAGCGGATTTGATTAAAATGGGGTACCGGAATGGTTGTACTTTGCCAGCGGATTGCTAGTGGGGTACCCTGGTTCCTCTCCTCAAAAGCGGAGCTAGTGACCCGTCATTGATGTGGCCGCGGTAGGGCCTTATGGGGAATAGAGTGTTTGACATTATATATTGATGTGGGATGGAGTTACTTTCAACTATTGTTATAGTGTGGGGACTATTCGACCCGAGGATAGCGGAGCTGAGCTGAGGTCAGCATTAAATTAAAACGCAAGTGCATAGCACTGAAAACATGATTATCATGTTCCTTGATTAATCCATATCATATGATATAGGCTATCCCGGGTGAAAAGTGAAGCATAAAAGTGAAAAAATAATGTATATTATTGTGATGTGTTATGACTGCAAATACGTTTTTCCACAACAACCAAAACATTTTTAAAAATTGTACATCTATGTGATTTTGGCATAGCAATGGTTGAACGAGTTTAATATGCCAGAGCTATAATCATTGTTAGTCATTGATAAAATCAATGATACCTCTGAATGTCATGGGTTGGTCCCAAGATTCAGTAACATCACATCCCAGATAAACTTTACGCTTTTATTGCGTTGCCCCTCTCATCAACAACTTTATAATAAAAGTGTTCGCTCTCATACAGGTAAATGTATATATTTGCAGATGGTGCATCTGTGTGATTTGGGTTGTGGGGTTCGTGATCTGAATATCACTGAATACAGTTATTTGATGTTTATTACAATTTCATTGTCTTTTTGAATTTGTTATCAGAAGATTATATTTGATAATATTATGTTAAATAATAAAAACTATATGTTCACGTAATCTGGTACCGGTAATCGTGATCATTTTCACATCAACTTTATTCAATTTATTTAATTGGGTTCATAGAACAAAATGTGTCTGCTTTAAAATGTTAAACAAAATACGGATAATATTTAGAAATAAATCATTTATATTTCATTATATTTCACCTACCAAGCGATTTCATTTCCGGTATGCTTGTAATTTAAAATCTTATTATTATTATCCAATTATTGCTCAACATCAGCTGTAACAAACCCTTTGGTGAGAAAGCAGCAGACACCACTGTGATTCACGGTGACAATCTCCAAATATCATTCTTTATTGGGCTCTCCTTCGTTATAAATGGTGAAAACATGGACAATGCAAGTTTGTTTCATTTTAGATCTGTAAGAAAGATACATCACATTTCAAATATTGCGTGGAGAGGTACCCCCCCCCCCCCTGTAGATAAACAAAGTGGCACAAACAATACGTGTGCTGATCTGCATTAGGCCTATCACATGATTAAGTCGCTATGTTATATGACAATAAACATGATAGACCAACATAATATAATATGTTTTCTTTTTAATAATGGGTCAAAAATGGTCAAATTATCAAAAAACACAAGAAAATAATTTATTGAATCAAAATTACTAATAGGCCTACCTATGTAACATATCATTCGAAATTCAGTTTCGTTTTAATAATCGGGCGGCCATCTTAGATTTGTAGGTAAAATATAGGTCAAATTATCTTAATTACACAAAAAATGACTTTCTCGCCCCCAAATCAACTAGAAACCATAAATTACACACATATATGTGGTAAAACAAGGTTATTTGATAAATAAAACAAAACTGCGGCCATCTTGGATTTGTGGGCAAAATATAGGTCAATTTTTCTCGAAAACCAAAAAAAAATAATTACCGACCCAAAATCACATAGAAACCATAAATTACACATACCTATAATATGTTGGAAATCATTTGAAATTCATTTTTTATTACATTTTGTCAGCCATTTTCAGCTCTCAGAAATTCCGCCCACACTTTTGAGAGAGGCATAGGGGCTATTATTTTTTTACTTGTTGTCCACAGAAGGCAAATCAATCATAAAACCTTCCTTCGGAAGCAACACTCACGGAATTATCAAATATGACCCAACTTTACCGTTATAATCTAGAAGTGGAGCCTGTAGGCCTAGGTCTACGACAATGTCAAACGCCCCTCTTAGCCTTATCACATACTATAGTATTAGGTATCTATAGGCCAACTCAAGCTTTAAGCTCAGAATTACCTTATCAATATCAAAAAATAATTTGTAGTCTATAAAGTGATCTAGCTATAGGTACCGTAATATGAGATAGGCGACTATATATTTTCAGTTCTGTTCAGACTGTTGGAATTAGATTAAAGTTTCGATTCAACAATCCTCCCTCGACCAAGTTGTAGAGTCTACTGTAGGCCTCTACCAAGCATATAGACCATAAAATATGCATATATGACATAGAAGGCCTACTTAGGTGACTGTGCTGTATTGGTGAAGTCAAAATTTATATTTAAAGCTCTGTGAAGTCACTGTTTCACTCCAGCTTGTGACGTCACAATAAGTCATATATTTATGGAAGTTTCATGGTACCCACGGATATCATAACTAGTGTGGAACAGTTCCTATTAAAGCATGTAGATTCTCTATTATTTGTTTTATTGTTCCCAGCAACGTATACATGTAGGCCTACCGACTAAATACGACCAATATTTAGTCTAATTTTTTAATATTTTTTTTCATTTGTTTCTGGCACTCGAGTCGTCTTGTAATTTAAATCAGAGCGTCTCAATACGCCTATAGTCGGGACAACGAGAAATATCAAGAAATATTTCCCCACAAAATTAGCCTACGAAATTAATCAGGATGTAACACGAACCGATTCGGCGATCATGCTACCATCATATGGATTACGTCGCTTACTCAGATGTTTAACAGCGGCAGTGACTAAGAAAATTCACAGAACGGGAACACTGGACAATTGCAACGTCACTTGTGTCGAGCAAGCTGGACTAACTTACTGTAAATCTATCCTCTATTATAACATCGCAAATCGCGACATAAACAAGCTGCAGAATTGTTTACAGTATTGACCAGGGTTGTGACCAGCTCTCCATGATTCCGCAGTGTCACACAATATGCACCCTTATAAGGCCTACATAAATGTCAGCCAGTATATCTCCATAGCCTAAGCCTTTAACCAGAACCCGTAATCTCCGCTCCTCAGATTATGATCAACTGGTTGTTCCTAGAGTGAGTTCTAAGATGGGTGAAAGGGCTTTTTCGATTGCGCCCCCAGCTCTGAATTTGAATCCCTCTCGAGATGAAAAAAATCGAAATCTTCACAGTCATTTCGGAAAAATTGAAGACTTTATATTTCGGCCAAGCATTTCCATCTTAAATCCTCTGTGTCCTGGTATGCTGGATCGACGAATAGGAACGGTAAACGGACAATGATAATGAGCCCGATTCGAATTTGCAACGCCTCTGAGCTCGGGACACCGATGATTTAAGCTCGTTGGGTATTTTCTCATTTCATTTCATGCGATTATGATACTGAACAATTTTTTCCCTGACGCTGTACTTGTAGCTGAAACACGTGAAGATTCACAGTATGGATTGAATGTTTTATAATGATTATTTAGATCTGGTGGAAAATTGAATAGACTAGACACATTTTATTATAATGTTGAATTACTAGATATTGTTGATTGTTTATCATACTTGGGTAGGCCTATTGTTCTCTCTTTTTATGGGATCATTTAATAAAACTCAACAAACCTTAGCCAATCAAGGCCGTAGGCCTAAAGTTATTTTCAGCATGAAAAAAAAGAGATGAAGAAATTTGTAGGGATTGATCCTTAACACCGTGTGACTTATTTGATACAAGGACTTTCAAAGATCCCTGTTAAATGTTAAAACTCTATGCTAAACGAATTTGTGTATGGAGAGTTTGGGCAGAGAACCTTGTTATATAGCAGATACTATAGGATTGTAAAATATTGATTAAAAATAATATCATCTCCGAATGAACGACTAATTAAAGGTGTGTATTTATTACAGAAAAAATATATTGAAGTGCATATTAGAAACGAAAATTGCGTAAATTCGTTAAGAAATGTATTGCTATCAACTGGATTTTGATATGTGTTGTGTTGGTGATTGTGAAGGTTTTCCACCCTGGTTGACCAGGGCATGTACGACAATGTGAGACATACCTAGAGCGAAAACAGGAAAAACACTGTTTAATCAGTATGAGGTTTTCTCACTGCGTTCAGTGCACGAAATGGTGATATGCACAGTCAGGAAGTATGCGAAATTTAATAATTGTGTGGTAGTAGAAAAGCAACTACTTATAGATGTTTTCTTTTATACCTAAATATTATTTGAAAGTTGTATGTAATGTTCGTCATCGTACTGCTATGACACGATTATGAATCCAAAAATCCAAATCCAAAATATACGTGATTATATTGATTTAATTAATGGAGAATAACCTAATTGTAGGGCCTACCTAGTATGTTATGTCGCTACCATATGCTTATTTTTATATTGTATTGTTCCTACCTAGTATGTTATGTCGCTACCATGTATGCTTATTTTTAAATTGTATTGTTTTTGGTCCTTACACGCGGTATGCGGCATGCGTTAAGCGTTATGCGGCAAAAATCACTACAACATATTACAGTAGGTAAGATTCCTTACACACGGTATCGGTGTGCAGTATGCGGCATGCGGTATGCGGTATGCGGCAAATCGAATCCCTCCATGTAGCGATTCATGCAGCATCCGAATGCAGAATCGGACGGGGAAGTCCACGAATGACGTCAATTAATTATGCCATTCCAGAACAACCCCTTCTATTCACTTTGTTTATTTAATTACTGTGGCCCAAGTACTGTAACAAATCAGGTTTGAAGGGGGGCTCATAACTGATAGAGTATTTAAAGTTGGTTGGGTGGTGGTTAGTTGTTTGGTTGGTTGGTTGTTTGGTTGGTTGGTTGGTTTTGTGGTCAGGGTGAGAGTTAGGGTCCATGGTTTGGGACGGGTAAGGGTTCCAGTACCTGTTTCCCCATAAAACCCGGTATCAACCTGTCAACCGTACTCTCATCATACCCTAAAGGGTCTGACTTTCGTCACCCTTTCAAGTGCATGCCTTTCCATGTTCCCAACCTAGTGCACTGACCGAGGAGAAGTATAGCCTGATTTATAAAAAGGAAAACAATCATACTAATTGATATAAATTATACCTCATCTAATGCATTTAGGCCTACTAATGTAGTCAGATCCTGACTTGAGTCGGATCCGTTAACCGTTAGGTTTTCCAGTGGGGCTTTCCCCAATCTACTTCTCACCAAGAGATCACGTAGATTTTGTCCCCTTTTAAATGCTGTTACACACCGTTTATACAGGATATTTGGATGTTTCGCTTTAAGTTTATTGAAGGAAGTCTTCACTAATTTAGCTGCCGCCACCGCAGTTGCAGAGTAGGTAATAACAAAGGGGGTGACGCCACTATCCTTAGGGGAAGGTACCGTATTTAAGCCGAATGGAGAATACGTTTTCAGGGCTAATTGTCACTTCCTTTCCGCTTCAAGTCGCCCAATCTCATTTAGAGTTATGTCTCCTGTATTATTCAATACTTCAAGATACAATCAAGATCCTTCTTAAGCCGTACATCTGAACGATGTATGTTTATCCTTTTCCTGAAGGAGAGCCCAGTTTCTCCCACATATAATTTTTTTGCATTTCGAACAAACTATACAGTGAATACCGTTAGTTGAATCACAATTTTGTGTGGTAGGAATTTGAATTTGATTCCCAGCATCCAGTACGCCCCCCCCCCCCATGGTCTTACCACTCTCTACAACTACTTGTGTCGAGCATAATTTACAGTTCATAGTAGTGCATCTTTGAGAAGATCCCTTGTTCGGGTTTTTCCTCAATTCACACAATGTTTTATCTTTGATCTTTCGCAAAAAACGTTCCGAGTAACCTCTCCTAACTAGTGCTGCAAAGAGTTTCCTACACGCTATAATTACATCTTGCTTGATATTATATATTCTAACATATCTAAGGATTTGTGACTTAATCAATCCCGTAAAAGTATGGTTTGGCTGATGTGATTTCTTGTGTAACAGTGCCAAAGTATCTGTTGGTTTAAAATAAACTTTGGTATCAAATGTACCTGTCTTCTCAAATCTGTTTCCTTTGTAAACCACTGTGTCTAAAAAATGCATTGATTCCGAGCTCAACTCTGCCTTCACAGTAATCTAAGGGTGATGGGTATTCAAAATGTTCACAAATTTGTAAAATTCTTCCTTGGAGTGTTCCCAGATCATAAAAATATCATCTAGGAACCTCCAGTACACTGAAGGTTTTAGGTCGCATTTTTCTAATGATTTTTCCTCCCACTCTGCCAAAAACAAATTACCATTTGCTGTATAGTTAGTTGGTTGATTGGTTGGCTGGTTGGTTGGCTGGATATTTGGTTGGCTGGCTGGCTGGCTGGTTGGTTGCTTGGTTGGTTGGTTGGTTGGTTGGTTGGTTGGTTGGTTGTTTTAGTTAGTGTTAGTTAGTTAGTTATGGGCTAACTAACCAACGGGGCGGGAACCAGGATCTTCAGGTTGGATGTAAACCCGTGGCTCCCTAGCACCAACACTGGCTGGTTGGGTGGTTGGTTACTTGGTTGGTTGGTTAGTTGGTTGGCTGGATGGTTGGTTAGTTGGTTGGTTACTTGGTTGTTTGGTTGGCTGGATATTTGGTTGTTTGGTTGGATGGCTGGTTGGTTGGTTATTTGGCTGATTTGTTTGTTGGTTATTTGGTTGTTTGACTAGCTGACTGGATGGTTGGTTAGTTGGTTGGTTGGATGGTTGACTGGCTGGTTGGTTGATTATTTGTTATTTTGAGGAAGGCTCAGCAGAAAAAGAACGAACAAATCGCTGCATTCGGTATTAAAGGAATCACACATGCCACATACCGTACCGCATAATGCATAACGCATGCCGCATACCGCATGTAAGGAATCCTAGCTTAGGATAATAAAGAACTTGAACTTTGTATAAACACTATTAGGCCTTTACTTTGCTGTGTAATATAATGACAAAATAAAAATGCATACAATCTCCTGTCTATTTGTATAATTGTGGTGATTGGTATGACAATGACAACAATTGCATTCGTTTTAAATCAATGCGTTATGTATTATATGTATCGTGTGCATATAATGTATTTTTATGCATCGTGAGACAAACATGATGGCAATATCATCTTTTTATCTTGAATATTATGTAATGATCGGTTATAGTTGTATTATGTTTTGGTGGGCATTTCTTAGCAATGAAAGGATGTGGGTAGATTTTTATATATTATGGCGCATGGTGGGGTTAAGGAGTCGAAATCAGCCGAGAAACCTTTTGTGTCATTTTTTAGGAGCAATCAGCAGAAAAAAGGTCGTACACAAGTAGGCCTAAGTGCTGCGACGCACTATTAATGTGATGTTAAACCACCATCTACGACGCCGGCCCAACATCAAATCAACAGTGGGTAAACGTCTCGTGTTTACCTATAGGCCTACCCACATTTTTTGCTACTGTTGTATTATCCACCAGATGACGCCTACAGTGTAGGTGATCATCTCAGCCACTTTTAGGGATCGAGGTGGCAGCTCACGTAGGCTAGGGCCCAGTACAGGCTGATTTTTATTTTTTTTGAAAATTTTTTTGTTAGCAAAAAAAAATCTGCTTTGGGAACATGTTATCAAGGTGGCCGCTAATTTGCATATTTGGGTCACTTTTGTCATTTTGGAAAAACTGTGTAGATTAAAATATACAATAGGCCTACTCTTGATGAATTGTTGTATACACTTAAGAAAATATATTTTCTAGTATAATTCAGATATGAAGATATAAAAATGCATATATTAGTCTATATCGACCACTTGATCTATGATTCAATACAATAGCCTATTCGGGAAAATAGTAAATATTTAACAATAAATGACTTTGAAATTGTGATAGTATAGAAGCCTCCATAAAAAATTCAAAATAATATTTCAACACTACAGAAAGACATATGTTTTCCAGATTTTAAAGCGACACAATCAGGATAAAATCATCAACACTAAAACACATCAGTATTTCTTTTTTGGCTTCTTAATATGGCCATAAGCTGTGAACATGTCCATAGACTAGAATTGCGGAAGTCTTTCAAATTTTAGCTGCTGTGGCAACGTAGCAAGTGTGCCAACAGCCCCATTGATCAGTTTTTCCGTTATTTCTTATTTTGGACATGTAGGCCCATGTCCTAAATTAAATTCCGTCCTTATTTCTCGCTTAACTGGCAAATGCGCAACACAAAATTTAAAAAACTTCTAGTCTATGGACATCATCATGTTGATATATTATATATTGACATATCAATGAGTCAATATAAAAATACTATTTTTTTATGATATTAGCCTGATTGTGTCGCTTTAATTTTATTTCATGTAGCACTTGGTGGAGTGCAGTTTTTTTATTTGTTGTTATTTAAAAATTAAAGGGACCTCGTGGGATGAGGCATTTTCAATCTTGTCAATTTTGAAAATATAAATTGTATGAAGCTATATAGCCTACTGATCTTAACTAAACATACAAAAAAGTCAAAAAACAATTTTAAAGCACCGAAAAAGAGTGAAATAGTTATATTTCCAAGTCGTATATTGCCATGTAAACAAAACAAGTCAGCAATATACAACACTTTACACCACATATTCCCACTTCTTGAACAGTTAGATCAAAGCAATTGCCGCTAATTGGTGTCTTATAGTCAGGACACGGGGGGATACACATGCAACACTGATTGTCTGCACAACGCTGGGCCGAAGGCATCTTTACTCATAATTAGGTTTCTTGGTACCAAAACAAAGGTAAACATCTTAGCTAAAAATCTAGAGGGGGGTACCTTTACCAAAATGATCCGAAAATGGTAAACCGGGGCAATATTTTGACATTATGATGTCACATACTGCAATTGAAATATTTATTCTGACATTATAATGCCATATCATTAAATTATAATCCCATATCGTTCCATCATTCTAATTGAATACCAATCTGGTGTTGTTCAACATAATATTGTATCATACATAGGCCTACTGCATCCTGTCTTAGAAGATCTGCTACCTATGAAACTATTAACTGGAAGACGTTATAATGGAATCAGATCAACTGAACGGTGGCTGCGACTAAATGTTTGCCAATAAAAAAGCATGGATCATCAAATTGTAGGGAATGGCAGCAAGGCGTCACTTGATCAACTTACAAGTTTTAAACTGATATTTGACCATCAAAACCTGGGTATAGACACTTCATGTGTGAAGATATCCGTCATATTGAGCGAGATATGACACAAAATATAATTTTCGGTAATGACGGACATTTTATCCCAGTTTGCCCTTTTGGACAATTCTGTCAAAGCTACCCGCCTATAACTAGCTTTATAATGTTATTTGGCCATCAAAACCTGGTTATAGACACCTCATATATGTGGAGATATCTGTAATATTGGTCAAACAATGATACGAAATATAGGCCTAATATTCGGTAATGGCGGATCATTTTACCCCGGTTTACCCTTTTCGGATAATTTTGACCAGGGTGTTTTGTTACCAAGAAACCTAATTATGAGTGTAGCTCGACCAGATTCTATTTTAGGCCCTTTTTTGGAAATCATCCCACAGACTAATAGAAGTGTTGATAAAAAATATTTGTAAAAATCTAAAATCTCTGAAAAAATTAAAATCATGATCACTACTTCATTTAATACAAAACTAAAAACAAAATTGATGTCATTCCAAGGAGCTACTTTAATGTTGCACTTTTATTTGGTGAGAATTTATTTGTTATTTGCATCTACCGTTAGACCTATAACAATTATCTGGTTATTTGACATAGATTTGGACCTCGGTACAAAGAACATCAAAAACAGACTGTAATATTATTCACCAGATGACGCCTAGGTAAGCGAATATGCCGCACACAAACTATTTATGGAATGTACAGGGAACAGGGAGCTATGAAGGCTGAACTGACCTAGTTAAGCCAGAGCTGGGGTCACGCAATGTAAACACAAGGCAAATGGCAGCAGCAACTTGTCATCAGTAGGCTACCTTAATGTTCGTGTTGGCCCCTAATTGGAATTTACACATCAGCCAAGACATAATGCGTAAATGAGAGAGGCGACAGAGGTGAGTTATATTACCATACAAACTGCTACTATAGACAAACAGACTAACAATGATGTCAACACATTGACAGCTAGCCCATTATTGTAAATAGGTCTACTATAGTAGTCCTATGGAGGGTCTGATTGAGAGCATAGCGTCTGTACCCTGGTAGGTTACCATGTTACACATAATGGCCTATCATCACACACTGATCATCAGCACTTGTACTTTTAGTGTGTATAGGCCTACTAACTATGTAACACGTACCGGCACTCTGAGGGGACGCCTAGCGATCCAGGGCCATATTGCCCCTTTGGACGTTGATCCAGAGCTCGGACCATAATAGTCTACTAATTCGCCTACCGGTACTTAAATATCATGTGAGACTTGACTGCATTGGCCTATATATGGGACAGCTCTCATGTAGTCTATACCCGGGCCTATTGTCAAGATTTTCAAGGTCAGCACTCTCACTGTATTTCTAAGATAGATATAGGCATAGGGCCCGGGGGCCTAGGTCTCCCTAAATATGTTTTGCTACTACAATCAAAGAGGGTGTTAGGCCTACCCTCTTTGCTACAATTCAACCCTGGTGAACGAACAAGCATTTTGTGTGTAGAAGTGGAGAACTGTAAGAAAAAGATGTAGAAGTGGTGCCGCTTCGAAAACAAATTTCACGTTTCTAAGATTAATTTCTCAACCAATAGGCTACTACAGCGTTTTACTAGCGGTTTTCTCCATGAGGTGCGGAATTTTTTACGAGTATGGCCTAGTAGGCCTACAGTGTAGATCATTTTTTAGGGTCATGTCTTTTAGTGTTTAATCAGTTGGCACGATAGGCCTACGGTGACCAGGTGCATGACTGTTAGGCCTGGGCCATTAACATGATCTTTACCTCCTATCTTAATCTTTACCGCCGTGAGCCAAATAATTTATCCATGATCATCATAGAAAATATTGTTGCACGATACACGCCAGAAACGTTGCTTTTCTCAATCTCGTTCTTTCGTTTATGTAGCCTAAGTGAGTCATTAAAAAAAAATTATATTAACAAGATAATTTTTATGAAATAACGTTACAATCATGAGTAACGTGATGTCGACACTCCAGGCGCATTTACATGTACATTTAAATCAAGGCAAATAACTATCGCTAGACTGTGCGTCAAGCAGGGACATCAAATACCACGCTGTGGCTTTATTTCCATCTTATATCTATGTTTATATATATATATATATATAAACATAGATAAGATGTATATATTATATCTAATCTATATATCCAGAATATCTATAGGCATATATGCACATCTATTTAGGCCTATATGTATGTCTGTCTGTCGCAGACGCAGACGATAGGCCCACAGTGACCTGACGTTGGGTCTGCGCCTGTGTTTGCTGGGTTGTGCTGCGCCCTGTTGCCTACACATTTTTGGATGTAACGTTAGGACTAAGTGTTAATCAAAACCAAATTACGACACAAAAACATCTCAGTCACAAGAGCTTCTAATACAGCGCGTATTTCCAAAATTATTGCAACTGATATGATGTGTGGGAGGTGTGCATGGCGAGAAATGGAGATTTGCTCAGGGTGAATGTAGACTACAACGAATGATGAATAAAAACAACCTTTATTGTATTGCATTGCATTGCATTGCATTGCATTGCATTGCATTGCATTGCATTGCATTGCATTGCACTGCATTGCATTGCATTGTATTGTAGGCCCTAATGTATTGTATTGTATTGTATTGTATTGTATTGTATTGTATTGTATTGTATTGTATTGTATTGTATTGTATTCTATTCTATTCTATTCTATTGTAATGTAATGTAATGTAATGTAATGTAGGCCTACAATAATGTAACTTTATACATTGACTTGAAACATACTCAAAGCACTAATTAATGTGCAATATTTATATCATTATTGTAGATAATTAATAATAAACATACTAATATCAAACCTTGTGGAACACACAAGCAAATCTGACTTGACATTTTCAAATCGGACAAATTGTTTCTAATTTGCGAAGATGCATGTACTGTTTCCAAGAATACACCTACCATATTATTTTTATTGACTATACAAAAAGGTATAACGTGTCAAATGCTTATGGTAGCTAGGTTTGCGTATAGTAAATATTGACTCGTTGGGGAACGATCCCGGATATAATTATGACATTTGGACTACTAGGGATTTGTGACTGTCCACCTGGAACCACCCGTGTGGGACTGATTACATGACGTCATAAATTAATTTTGTCACAGCAATAACGTTAGTGCAGCAGCTATTTAATATGGTAATCAAAGGTTTAAGCAGTACTTCACCTTGATTTCTCTTTAGACGCAACCTATATTTGCTATTTCAGTGCTGCTAACTCTCTTGAATGACATGTTCTGAAACCATAATGATTTCACAATATATTTTATTTTTTTTAAAAAAACACTCACTAATCTGTTGAAACAATTTTTGGAAATAAATGATATTATAGATGGAAGCCTATAAGTGGTCAATAAAACTTGAATCACACTACCTATAAAGTGTAGTGTAGTTACAGAGTATACCGTACTAGCTTGAGCTATATATTCAAGCAGTCTGAAATATTCCAGATGAAAACGTTTGATTCATAGGCCCTAACAATGGGAATAGGAATAAATATATTTTATCTTTTTATTATCTTACTTTCAAGCTCTTTTTTTTTGAGATTCCATCATATCCAGATGCATATTTATGCCCCGCCCAACAAAATTGGGGGCGGGGTTCATTGCGTTACTCCGCACGTCCGCCTATACAGCATTCTCGTTTCCGGAGCATGTCTCAGAAACCCATGGGGAAATTTCTTTCATATGGCACACACACACCACTTAGGGGGCGTAGATGTGTCTTTTAAGGGTTATGAACTTTGACCCACTTTTTGACTTGCATATCTTACACTAGCTTATACAACCACTAATAATCTAGTTTCCGGATCATATCTTGGAAACCGATTGAAGGATTCCTTTCATATTGCACACACACATCACCCACAGTTGTATTTGTTCCTTTTGGATGTGTTTATATGTTTCTATTACGAGGGCGGGCGGGAGAATATGGTGGCATATGGCCTCTTGTAACACTTAAAGTCATTGATCAGTTTTACAACAAAAATTATGATTATCGTATGATTTTATCATCTTTTTTCATCATTCCCTCAGGTTGGCAATATACGCACGTATGTTGATGTCATGTAGGGGCGAGAGGCCTGTTACTACCGCATGTCACGCCAGAGTTCGGGGTTAGCTCCCCGCTCTCAATATTCCCGCTTCAAAGCAACAAACATATTTCTTCCCCGTTCACTCGTGAAGATTCAATCATCGAATTCTGTATCTGGAGGGCAGTGTCGTTTTCTTCGTTCCATTTCCAGTTGTTTAAGTTCATTTTAGCTTGTAGCTGATGCCCTCTTTATTCAAAAACACAGTCTGTGATTTATCATTAAACCACGTTAAACGTACAGGGCTGGCCATCATGATTTGAGGTTGACGTGAGCGACATCTAGGTGTGGAGAATGGATTTGACCCGCTCCCGTTTGTGTCCACTCAATAGGCGAATCAATCAACCCTAGATGTTTACATAGATGCTTACATCTGATTGATTAACGCGAATAAATGTTATCATATCCTATTGTGTTTTTGTCTCACAGCTCGCCTCACGTTATCTGGACCAGCGACGTTAACACAAGAGGAAGTGTATCATAAGATATCACAGCATGTGGACTACGAAGCTATTGCAGGTTGTCAGGCCAAGGGCAAGTGAGTTGATTTAAATTAAAAAAAAAACGTTTTAAACAGATATTTTATGTTTTTATTGGATAAATGAATTCACGTTTTTATTGTAGTGTGCGGAGCTCCACGCACTACAGAGGCCTTTCCAGGTTTATTTTATTGACGAATATCCCGCATCTAATTGAGACATTCACTATGTCTCTTGGGTCAGGGAGTGTTATAATTGCTAGAAAAGCACCAGGGGGTTTTGTGCACCACCAAAGCTTACATTGTAAGCCTATGTCAATATTGGTCCAACGTCATGGACATGGGGGACCATAGACCACTCCCAGTTTTCGCAACGTTTTTTCTCTCGTTGATTGTGAAAAAGATGATAGCTTTTTTATGAGAATTTACAACGATTGTACGAGTAGAGTTGGTAAGAACGCTCGTTAGCTAGCTATAGCCTACGTGACAAAAGGAGGGGGATATAGAGAAATATCAACGAGCTTTTCATATTCTCGTATAAGGGCAGACGAATGCCACGAGGCTTGTGACAAACAATCATTCAGTTCAAGAATTCAGTTTGTCCGTCGCCATTGTTGCTTATGAATCACATTCATAAAACCAACGTTCCTGGGTTTATTCATCTTATATTATACATGTTGCGTAAATTCACACTTCTCTGCCTAGACATGCTAGGAAATATTCAATTTTTACTTATTTTACAGTGGTCGAGTATGGTTCACCATTCTATCCAGGATAAGGGTTATTTCTCAACAGAACATAATTGAAGCTATGATTATTATACTTTACATGCTGTCGTTCTGGTAATTTATAAAAACATTTTTTGAATTTCAATTTGCATTCATGACTTGTGCCTGCTGGGTTCAATGACCTTTGTGCTAGCGACATATATAGGCCTAATTGTCTTATCGAGGGTCTTCTTGACAAATTTATTTCTATATGATTATTATACATGTCTGTTTTGACAAAATAGATGAATCCTGAATAATGAATGGTAAATATAATCAGGTAATAGTATCTATACGTCTATACTGATGTGCAGTGCATTCAGCGTGCGGTTCATGGGTCTATGTCAAGTACTTAAACTTGATACAATTATGTCAGAAGGTGGTTATAGTCGAAACTCGGAAGGACGAGTTTTGTTTGTAGTTCAGTCCGATGCTCAAACCGCTATAAGCTAAACACCATGCACGTACAGGAGGTTTGTTCTCAGGTTTTCACCCAATGCCATTTCAACATTTTGTCTGTTACACACGCTGACATTTTTCTGTACACACTATTCGCGCTCAATAATGATCATGACAATAGTGTCACTTTGTTACAAATCCTCACATTCTACTTATTTATTTGTGTATACATATTAGCGGAGATGCCATTTTTATCCCTCGGCCGTTGGGCCCGAAGGGGTATTGTCGTCCCCTTCGTGCACCGCCGTCTCCGCCGCCGCCGCCGCACACACTCTTTTGGCTACTACACCAACATGGTTCAACAGATTAATTTCATAATTCATACAAACATTCAACCCCTCCCTGCACTTTTTTTTACCCAAGGTCAAGGTCAAAGGTCAGGGTCAAAGATTTAAAAAAAATCTTGTTAACGCGATAACTTGAAAAATAATTATTGGATCTCTCTCCAATTTTTTACGTGAAGTTACCCATGAGTATGGAGATCACCTGATTAGATTTTCAGCCTTCCACCGATAATCAAAATGGCCGCCACCTGGCGACTAATTTTATTTTATTTTATTTTTTTATCATAATTCCCTTGAAACCTGGTATATATAGATTTTCAGGGTCTGCGAGTCTGTTGGCATTATCCGTTTTCGCGTGCAACCGAAAACGAGGCTATGGCGGCCATCTTTATTTTTAAATTGGAAAATTCCTTGTTAACGCGATAACTTGAAAAATAATTATTGGATCTTTCCAATTTTTTATGTGATGTTGCCCATGAGTATGGAGATGACCTGATTAGATTTTCAGCTTTCAACTTTCAATCAAAATGGCCGCCACCTGGCGAATACATTTTTTTTAAACTTTTTTTATGGCGGCCATCTTGATTTTTTAATTTAATAATTCCTTGTGGTCTCACCACCCTAAATGAGCCGAAATCCAAGAGGGGTGCCTACTGACTAGAGAGTGCGTACACAAATTACTGCTTTATATGGTTGTTTTTGCTTCTGGTGAATTAAAAAAAATACGGGAATGTTGTAATTTTGTGTATAATTTGCAAGCACACATTGTTTTGTTCATCTGTGACATGAGGTCTAACTGTGTCGTGAGATTTTTGGATGGTTACAGGGGGTGAGAAGGATGTGTGTGTTTTCTGTGAATAGGTGTAAGAATATTTGGGGAGATCTGGGCAAGTTTGACCATTTTACCTTCAAGGGAGAGTAGCTCAAAACGGTACTTGATAGCATACCATTTTCGAACCTGTTTTTTTTGAAAAAGGACAGCTGAGGGATTATTATGGTGTATCACATAGGGGGGGTAGTTAGGGACGAAAATGGTGAATTCGACCCTTAGAATGTTGGCATTATACATGTGTTTCAATGGAACTGGCATTTGGGGTGGTGAGACCTTGTTAACGCGTTAACTTGAAGATAATTATTGGATCTCTCAAATTTTTTATGTGAAGTTACCCATGGGTATAGAGATGACCTGATTAGAATTTCAGCTTTCCACCGATAATCAAAATGGCCGCCACCTGGCGACTAATTTTTTTCAAACTTTTTTTTTTAATTCCCTTGAAACCATGTATATATATAGGTTTTCGGGGTCTGCGAGTCTATTAGTATTGTCCGTTTTCATGTGAGACTGAAAACGAGGCTGCGTCGGCCATTTTGGTTTTATCAATTTTATTAAATCAATTTTATTTTCAATTATTTGCCTTGAAACCTGGCATATATAGAGTCACTGCATGAGCCAAGGGGTATTTGAGTGCTTGCACGGTATTCCTTTTATATGTGTGCCCTGTTATGCTGTCAACAACTATTTCTTTGCTCATAGTGACACTATTAACTTGACTAAATGTAACAGTTTTGAAACTGCCCAGCCCGGGGATTGAACCACCAACCCTGGCATCATGATGCCTGAGCGCTACAAATCGAGCCAAAGAGTCAACTCCATGGCCAGAGTAGTAATCACTCTAGACTACCTAACACACACCCGACAACATACTCCCCTCTCAAATGCCTGTTCGTCCCCGAGCAACATTCAACACACACGGTTTACTTCTCCTGCCCGCCTTTTACTGCAACCCTATCCCCAGTGTTTTGTACTGAGGTCAGGCCTGCTGGTAATACATTACCGGTAAGGATAACCGTTATTGGGCGCTATTGTAACGGTGTTGAAACTACTCAGCCCGGGGATTGAACCACCAACACTGGCATCCACGAATCGAGCCAAAGAGGCAACTCCATGGCAGAGTAGTAATCACTCCAGACCACCTTATACACACCCGGCTACATAAAGGATTTTATTTCGGTATTTTTAAACATATTTGCAATCTTACTAGATGATGACATTTTTCTTGCGCAAAACTTTGGGGGGGGGGGGCGGGGGTATATAATTATAGGAGTACATCTCTTTTGATCCTAGCTGCCATTGTTAGTCTACTTCTGCGGAGCGAATATTAGTATAGGCGTAGGGTGGTGTTTCCCTGTTCCATTTGATAAATTACCAGGACAAATAAAATATGCAAACGTTGTTCATTTGAGTGCTATATGGAAAACACAACACTCGGCCGATGAACAAGGTGTGAGCCTTTAGTGTGAGAATTGGCAGTATAACTAGTGTATCACTTGTTATTCTTGAGATATTTAATTTATTGTTGGTCCAGTAAAGTGTCAGAAAACACCCTAATTTATATTAGATATATAGACACACACACGCAATCAATCTTTCCATTACCACTGATTACGTCTGACTGACTGTCAAAGCTCTGTAAATGTAGTAGCTCGTATATTATTTAGGCATAATAATTCTTTGAATACTTGGTCGGCCCAAATGTAGTTTCCGACACCCACCCAATGACGGACGGTTTTTTTACGCCATATGGTGTTAAATGTAGAAAGGGAGATATATAAAAATCAAATTATGGTCGTTTTTGCACGGTTAAGCTGTATCGTCAAATTATTGTTATTCTGACGTGGTTTATAGTCGGGTTGCCAGGCCACTATATTTTAACTGAACCTTGAGATAACCTTAAGATTTCAAGTCGCACATAGTAAAACATAACATTAGCTCTAAAGAGCTAGTACAAGCGACATATAAATAAACTATAAATTTAACAACTAAAACAAGCAGGCTGGATGGCAGGAAGTTAACATGAAATGTGAAAAAGTGATTAAGGGTTTATATAAAAATACTTATAATGTATAAGTCTATAAGAACAAAAATTATATGGTTAAAAGTTACATAAAACATTTTGACACATGAAAGTAGATTAAAGATTATATAAGAAAACTGATATATATGTATATGTATATGAAAAAAATAAATTATATGGCTAAACGTTACGTAAAACGTTTTGCATTTAGTAATAATTGAATTTAACTATATCACATTTTCAAGGAATCTACATCTCATTATGCTCTCAATTAAATAGAAAAATAAGCTCGCAGGCCAGTTTTGAGGTCTCTGGTTATTCCCAATAAGACGGCTGAGCAGTATTGAAAGTGGCTGAGGATGAACGCTCTGAAAAGAGCCAATTTAGCCTTCCTGCCAAGATAAAAAGACTCTTCTCAGAGCGCTAAGCGGTCTGCCAGCTTTCTTACAAATTTCTTTTTGCAATTCAAGAAGTATAATGAATTGCAATTTACTACAAAATTTTGGCGGATGCCTATTGTCGTCATCAGGTGCGTCCGTCCGTCCGTCTGTTCGCTACTTTTAGCACTATAACTTGTTCCACGTAAGTGGAATGTACATTAAACTTCACATACAGGTTGATCATGATTAAACCTGGACTAATTTCATATATAACCTTTCTGTGACCCCTATGACCTCGACTTTTTTCCGATCGACAAATTTTCTCGTTAACGCCCCAAAATTTATACCATATATCCAATTCACTAATAGCTCGGATGATTTCGAAATTGGGCAAGATTCGGACAGAAACTAGGTCATGGCGGCCAAAATGGCCAATTATCGGCCATTATGTTTGTAATATGCGTAATATCTGGGAAACCGGACCAGATAGTTCGACCATTACTGTAGAATGTGCAGTTTCAGGTAGGGATATAGGCTACTATGAAAAATTTCTACTTGATCAAATTCAAAATGGCCGCCCTGCGGCCACTTCTGATCGTCAAATTTTCTCGTTAACGCGATTCACTCAACATTTTTCCATGTACCGCTCTAAAATTTACACCATATATCCATTTCACTAATATTTCGGACGAGTTCAAAATTGGGCAAGATTTGGACAGAAACTGGGTCATGGCGGCCAAAATAGTCGACCTTCGGCCATTATTTTTTAGGAAACCGGACCAGATAGCTAGACCATTACCATTGAACAAAATGTGCAGTTTTAGGTAGGGATATACCATGAAAATTTCAACTTGATCAAATTAAAAATGGCCGACCTGGGGCTACTTCCGATCGACAAATTTTCCCTTTAACGCGATTCACTCAACATTTTTTATGTATCGCTCAAAAATGTATACCATAGAGGTCTATATCCATTCCACTAAGAGCTCAAATGAGTTTGAAATTGGGCAAGATTCGGACAGAAACTAGGTCATGGCGGCCAATATTGCCGATTATCAGCCATAATTTTTGTAATATATGCGTAAAATCTGGAAAACCAGACCAGATAGCTAGACCATTACTATTGAACAAAATGTGCAGTTTCAGGTAGGGATATACCATGAAAAAATTCAACTTGATAAAATTCAAAATGGCTGATCTGCGGCCACTTTTGACTTCAATATGCGTAATAACTGGGAAACCGTGCCAGATAGCTAGACCATTACTTTTGAACAAAATGTGCGGTTTTTGTACTGCATGCTGCTAATAACCAGTTCTTGGGCAATTTCAATAATGGTGGCGGGCTATTGGCGAGTGTGTTCTTGTTTCAAATGATTTTCACTTTTAAACGATGATCAGAGGCTGAGGCCTATTTCCGTCGCCGACTGGCCTTGTTTTAATTTGCCGAAATTGGCGGCAAGGGCAGAATTTTTTTTTTCACTCATAACTCATTGATCGCTTGTCGTAGAATCATAAAATTGATGAGTCTGAATCCATGTTTGGATGGTCAATCATTACAATGGTGCTGGTTACAACGATATTAGGTAAATACTTAACCCGTTAGACCTTATTCGCCCATATATCAGTATTTTTGTAACGTCATATATATATCGAAATACCGATATATCGGTGATAAATTAGCTATTTTTAGTACTGACATGTATAATTACAACTGTAGCAGGCGCGCCTGTAGGCATACGCGAGGTAAAATTTCCAAATCATGTGTTTTCAGGAGCCATTACATAACTTTCCTTTCGTGACTGCAAAGAAAACTTTTGTTTACGGCTACACTGGCAGCTTATTAGTCGGAGGTGTAGCAAGCATATGCACAGTCACTATAATAAACAAGATTTGCAACTTGGGCTTGATATTGTAGAAAATTATTGTAATAATGGAAAATAATATTGAATATTGAAAAAACTAAAATTGTAATTTTTCGCAAAGGTGGAAAATTAGGCGTGAATGACAGATGGTTTTATAATGGAAGTCAAACTGGGGTCACAAAACATTTCACATATCTCGAAATGGTATTTTCCAGTGGTGGTTCATTTTCTGAAAATCAGAAAAAATTAGCTAGACAAGCACAAAAGGCTATATTTTCATTACAGAAATTTGACGATATTAAGTGTGACATGTATTGTGATTTATTTGATAAGCTTATAACACCGATATTATGCCACGGAAGTGAAGTGTGGGGTTTTAATAGAGGTGATACAATAGAGCGGGTACATTTACAATTTTTAAAGAAAATATTACGTCCCAAATGGAATACAGAAAATAACCTGGTATACAGTGAACTATGTAGATTAAATATGCAATCTAAACGCTATTTAAAAATTATTAGATACTGGCTAAAAATTGTTAAGTCTAACGAACACCGACTGATTAAAAATGTTTATGATATGTTACTGATAGATTCACATAATGGTAGAAGTAACTGGGTCTCACAAGTTAAACAATTACTGGAAATGACTGGCTTCGGTCATGTGTGGCTAAACAGTGGTGTTGAGAATGATTTTAAACAACGCTTACGCGATAATTTTGGACAGAAGGTTAATCTAGAATTGCAAGCCACATCAAGAGGTACATTTTATGTGTTGTATAATGATTTTTTCAAAAATAATACAAACTATCTCGATGTTGTCAAGACACAACAGCATAGGGTGGCACTAACAAGGCTACGCACCAGTAATCACAGGTTAGCTGTAGAAAGCGGCAGGTGGCATAAACCTCATGTATTACCATTAATAGAAAGAAAATGTAGTAGCTGTGAAGACTTGGAGGAAGAATATCATTTTTTACTTGTCTGTCCGATGTATACTGAATTACGTAGGAAATATTTACCCGAATACTATCATCAGCGTCCAAATATGTTAAAATTTGTTGAGCTCATGTCAAGCAAAAAGTCCAATATCATTACCAAGTTAGCTAATTACATGTATACAAAGCATTTAAAATAAGAAACGAAGTTGAATATGTTGTCTAATTTCATTTTTACAAATTTATTTTTTATACAATTATACTTAATCATGTTAATATATTATATAATGTTATACTGCTAATAGCAATGTTAAATGTCTTGTCTAATTTCATGATTACTAGTTTAATTATACTTAATATATAATATAATGTATTACTGCTAAAATCAAATGTTTATTTCAATTTGTTACTTTACAATACCTGTTGTGAATTTCAATTGTATATATGTATATGGCACAAGGGCTGCACGCCTACTGCTTAATAAAATATTCTATTCTATGGAGCGAGGATGACCAGTGTTTTTTCACTCTCACGCTCCATTTGACCCCCCCCCCCCCCCTACCCCTGTTCAACATTGCGGCTGAAACATAATCAGATCCCGACCTATATTTGATTGGCCTCATTCTAACAAATTGTCGAACGGCATTTTTTTCTGATCACCGATACGACATTTACAATGGTCATCCGATTGGTATCACCTCCCTTCAGTGCGGCAGGTGTACAGCTATACCTACTCTATTTATAACATGTATGGGCCTAATCTGATAATCACACCTTAGTGAGCAATTTATATAGATGGATGGATACTAGTATTGAGAGTTATTGAGAATCTTTTACTGTCAATATAATTAGTGAACTAGTGTTATTTGATTATTTATTATTATCTATAGTAGCAAACAGGACAGAGAGAAAACAAGTAGAAACCTAAGTAAAACATCAAGACACTTGCTATAATTTAAATATAGACGGACAAGAAAATTTCTATCACTAACTCACATATCACTAAAAAACTGTTAATTTTTTTTAGAATAATACAAACAAATGTATACAATATAAGGTCTCCAAACCCACACAGAAAAATGCAAAGTATGCCATGGAATAATACTAAACAATACACACCGATTTATGGAGTTTTGAAATGCGAGTGGATTCGCTCAGAACAGTATGCGATCCGAGCAGTATCAGTGACTGCCACCGCCCTGATTTTTGTAATTTGAGTACAATAACATTCATTTATCTGAAAAACAATTTTAATGGCTTCTTCGACCCTAAAAACCTGGGTGTAGACGCTTACTTTATGAGAATACAATGAATATTTTGCAACATACTGAAAATTATGTTTTTCCAGTAATGGCTGCCAAAATATGGCCAGAACAAAAAATGCTCGAGGGTGCAAAAATTGCACCTGACTGTTTTCCAATATTTACATCCTACTGAGAGCCACCTGTGCAAAAAAACTGCTTCTTTCATTTGCAAGGTCATATGATCTGCCAGCTGACTATTACGGCTATATTAAGTAATGTTGGCAATGACCTCCTCCCAGGCTGAACCACATGTAATATAATCACTGAGCCATCAAACGGGTCTTCGTAAAACTAACAATATAATTTTCTTTCGCAAATGAGAACACAAATACGGGGCAATGGATGCACATTGTTACAATAAATGCAGAAGTAAATGCCCAAAAATGGAACATTTGATGGCTAGTTTTGACTGTCTGGACATCTCAAAAGGCAAGTCGATTTTGTATGGGCCTACTGCTTATTTAATATTTATTATCAAGTTGAGTAACAAATTACTGACGTTTTATTCAAATGATCTTGAATAAATTTATCTTGAAAAAATATGCAATATTTGAAACGTAATTGTTCACTTTGTTGAGGATAAGCTACAGAAATGTGTGCGCATAGAACATGTATTACATGTTATGTATGTTCTATGTGTGTGCGTCTTTACGAAATATTATTGAAATGTTTAGTTTTTTAATTACAGTATGTAGCCTACGTTAAATTTGATTTCCATTTTGAACAATCAAAACGTTAGCCGCTTCTTTTTATACTCACTACTTTCAATCATTTTCTGTTGTAATAGGCCTATACAAGGTGTATATGTGTATCTGGAAGCGTCTATCATCATCTGGTTAACGTTATTGATCATGTGAAATAAGGATGATCTTAGCAATATTAGCAAAGACCATGTACAATAAGATGGTCGACTCTCCCGAAAACGTGAAATAGCTCTCAGTGCTGTCCCCCGTGTTGGGGGTTGGAGCTAATGCTCTTCTACTCTATCAAGTATGATTTTACCATATTACGATGGGTAATTATGACATTGATCCCATTAAAAACAATACATATTTTACATAAATAAATCAGAAAATCAGTATTGACGGAGATTTACTTTTTTATATATAATAATTTGGTGGTTAGTTATCAATACTTTTTATTTATCTTCCCTTTGGTACTTCAGGGGTTGATGCGCAGGTATAAGCAAGTATACATATGCATTGTTTACAAACAACATGTCAAGCCCAGCTAACACCAGACGTTGACCCGATTATAGAGTAATGCTGTCCAATGTTTGTAATGCTGATCCAGCATTACACCAGCATTGGTTCATCGTCTCATATTTGCTGGCAGGTGACGATGTGTGCAAGGGTAGATACAGGCAAAAAAACTAAGATAAGGGCAATGGAAAACATAATATCACTATATATAGTCTAAGACACAGATCATTTGTCAAGTCTATCATTGGGAATATACATGAACAGAAATCTTTTGCTGATATGAGGCATGTTACTATTACTGCTGATTCATCTGATCTGCGCGATTCTGTCACAGAATTAGCTTACTAGTATTCAATGCTGAAATCATTCACGTCACAAATGTGAATTTCCACTGAGGAGGAATATATTCTTGTTTGTATCAGTGGATATATTTGTCGAAGTGTCGGGAACTGTATACATGTGATGAATGTAAAATAATGTTGATGCCAATAATAAATTTAGACCGGAAGCCCAGAGCTTTTATTGAAGGGAAAAGGGCCAAGTTGCCCGACCTCTTGAATTCATACAAAAAAACCTTAGTATCCTTAAAATGTAATGAGCATTATTGTTATTTAATTGTTGACATTTATTGAATGATATTGCGCCAAGGTTATAAATAATTTTAAATGATCCATTGGCTCCCCTGGAGTCCAAAATGAGCAATGACAGCAATTTTAAAAATGACCTTACCTCTGACAGCAAGCTGGGAAGATAAGCGGGATTTTCTTTATTCAAGGTAAAAATTAAGTTAAAAATTACAGGAACTTCTTTCTAAGCACTGAGTAAGCTCAGAATAGTCCACGACAGCAATGACCTGTGACAGCAACCTGGGAAGTTGATAAATGGCGGGGAAAAGCTTTTTTACTTACGGAAGTGCGCAAATGTTAGAAAATACAGGAAATTATTCCTAGGGAATGAGGGGGTTCCGAAAACTAAATGACAGCAATTTTAGGAGTGGCTTTACCTGTGACAGCAACATGGGAAGATGTTATGAAAATGGCGGCAAAAGTTTTGTATTTAAGTGAGTCAAAGTTAAAAATTGCATGCAATTATCATTAGGCACGAGGGTGCTTAAAATTGTAAACGGCAGCAATTCAAAGAGTTGCTTTACCTCGGACAGCAGCATGGAAACATTAAATCAAAATGGCGGGAAGATGGGTTTTGATCTAAGGGAAGAGCGTCAATGATAAAAAATACAGAAAATTATGCACAGGGACCGAGGGATCTCAAAATATTGAACTAAAGTACTTTTACCTCTAAAAGCAAGCTGCAAAGTTGATATGATAACGGCGGGAAACAGTTTTTTTCACAAGAAAAGACCACTAACGATGATATGCAAATCGTGGGAAAATGTTTTCTTTTGTTCAGGGAAGGGCGCTTAAGTAAAAAATCTTATGTGTTTTGTTCCTAAAAATAATATAACAATGTCTGTGATATTCCGATTCGTAATGACAATATAATTGCATGATATGATAGTAGCCTGTAGTACAGCGATATGGCATAGTAATATAACTATTTGTCCTTATATTGTAAGCATAATTATGCTATAATAATGTATGGATATGATATGGCATTTTTATGTTCTTATGTAGGCTTAAGGCCACTTGGCAATTTCCTAAAATGAATCACCTGTCTTGAAAGGCTACAAGTTGCAAATGTGGATGTAATAAAACATTAAAAGGACGAAATTTCTGATTTCTAATTATTGACAACCATGTCAAAAATAAGAAATACGGGAATTTCGTCTCTATATCTAGCCTGACTGGTAAGTGCACAGCACAAAAATTAAAAAACTTTAGCAGTTCTAGTCTATGGACATGTTTACATCATATCGTCATATTAAGAAGCAAAAATAAAATCACCGATTTTTTGATGATTTTAGACCTGGGCATGTCCCTTTAATATGTCATTACAGTATGGGTTTATTCTTATTATTTTTTACAATATGATATTATTCTAATGTTGGGCGATGAGATTTTATTATCAATATATATTTGCTGTGTAGGGATATGCCACATGTATTTGGTAATTTATTAGAGTATGTTATTCAAGGTGTTAATCCCCTACAATTGGAATCTGAAATGAACTCCGATTTGTTCATACTTAAGTGGGTGTTGAACTTTGTATGTGATTTCTAAGCTGAGATATCAAAATTTGAAAACAAAAGCGATTCTAGAAAACTTGAACAAAAGTTTAAAGAATCCTCCTTCCAGGTAGTTTTCAAGTTATGAGAGGTGTTTTCAGAGACTTTGTACTGCAAACTAGCTTGTTGAAATTTTATTCCAGATTCACCCCTTTTTGCGAAAATGCGCTGAATTAGCTAAAACATCAATCTCTTCATATATGTGCGATATCAAGGCGTTGAGATGGACAGTATTTTTCTTCGTCACTAATGAGTGAAAATATTTCAAATTTCCGTTTCTGAAGAAGCATATATGCTGTTTTTTATTGTTTATATCAGTTACATAGTAAGTTTTAGTATGGTGAGACAGACAGTGATTCAGTCCTTCGTTGCTATGATTTAACTATATGCTATACATCTTTTTATAAGAAAACCTTTTGTATTGTTTAAGAAGGAAAAACAGAAGCTTAATGGTGAATTTACTAGATAGCTCAGATGGTTCTTTTGTAAATGGAGCAGTTATCTTCAAAGCACAGCTTGTACTGATACACTTAGTGGTACCAATGACAACCATGTCCCTTATTTATTATGAAAACATTGATGGTGCGTACGAGAGTATCAAACAGGTTTCATAGCTTTCATCTCCTATTACAATAGCTCAAATCAATTATAACTGTACAATGGTTTGATGTATTTTACCAGCCCATTTTATAACAAAATTATTTTCCGTGATCAATCTCAATTCTGATCATACAGAACTAGGGATTATACTGCCATGCACTGCGCAGGTTATTTATGATTTTCTAACCATCTTCCCAGGTTGCTGTCCGAGGTAAAGCCACTCCTAAAATTCAGAATAGTCATTTAGAAATTACTATTCTGGACTCCCTTAGTCTCTAGGAAATATTTCCTGTAATATTTAACATTAGCGCTTTTCCCTCAAATAAAAAACCTTTTCCCGCCATTTTCATATCATCTTCCCAGTTTGCTGTCACAGGTGAAGCCATACTTAAAATTGCTGTCGTTGACTATTCTGAACTTACTCAATCATTAGAAAGAATTTCCTGTAATGTTTATTTTTGGCGCTCTTCCCTTGAATAATAAAACATTTTCCCACGCATCTTCCCAGGTTGCTGTCAGAGTTAAGGTCACCTTTAAATTGCTGTCATTGGTCATTCTGGACTCCAGGGGGGAGCCAATGTATCTTTTAAAACTAATTTTAGCCTTGGCGCCATATCCTTAAGTAAATGCAAAAAATTACATAACAGTAATGCTTATTTGGAGGTGAAGGTCATACATGAAACCCGACAGAAATACATTTTAGAAATGCTGAGCTCCCGCTCCAATTGCATACATTTCTGGCTAAGAAGCAATATTTGAATATTCAGGCTGTGGGGCTTTTCTTCCACGTCAAAATCTAATACAATTAATTGGCTCAATTGAACAAATTTTCGGAAATATACCTGAACAGATTCTACATAAAAGTCATAAAAGAGATCAAATTATTACGTTCATCAAAGACAAACTCACTAAATCACATGCAAGTTGGGAATGTTTCACGTTAATATTACATATTTATGTCACTATTCGGCTACACCACGTAGGCCTACTGCGAAAAAAACAATTAACACATTATTACTAGTAATGGAAGGAGAAATAGAAAATTAATAAAATTGAACCATGAGTAAATTGTGTCATAAAAAATGAACGTGTCTTGTTTTCAAGATATCAGTATACTGCTAACGCTCCAGTCCTCACATTGGTGGCTGTGGTCCGAGAGAGAAGGCTTACATATTATATATTAAATTACATATTATAATTTTCTAATATTACTCATGTGTTCTAAATAGATTAAAAAAAATTAAAGTTTGCATCAAAAGACACGTCCGTCAAGTGATGGTTGGTACCTATGTTTTGCCTTGATCTCCCTTGTCGTCGCTATGCTTGACGGCATACCGTCACCCCTCTCCCATTCTGTACCCACTTTCTGTACACAGCTCTCCCGTTATTTAAATGAAGATATTTCAATCTCTACAATTGTATCTTAATATAAAATGACTTATCTGCTATATTAGCAGCTATTTTCGCTCCAAAAGTAAATATTGCAGAGATATTGTCACAACTGTCAAACCTAGAAAAACAGTATTTTTTATTTGGAGGCTAAAGTGGTGAAATTATCAGTTGTTTTATATGATGATACGCTTGCCAAAGCGTAGTTCCAGCTCCCGTTGAAAGGTGCCACCACTGCATAATGTATAACACGCATTTGTATGGTGAAATCCGCAAGTCGACCATTATTGTACATATAGTCTTTGATATTGGTGAGATGAAATATTGACATCCTAATCTTTGATGTGGCAAAGAAAACACTCAGGTTCCTGCACGGCTGTATTACTACCGGTAAAGTTTTTATTTTTTCACGGTAACATTTTAATTTCGACATGTTTTTTTAAATCTAGTTTTCAGGCCTCAGCCAAATTTTGGCAGATGCCTATTATTGTTGTCATGGGGCATGTCCGTCCGTCCGTCCGCCCCTCTGTCCGCCACTTCTAGCACTATAACTTGTTTCTCGTTACTGGAATGTACATTAAACTTCATATGCAGGTTAATTATGACTAAATCTTGATTGAGTTCACATTTGACCTTTCTGTGACCTCTATATGACCTTGATATTTTTATGATCGGCAAATTTCATCGGTAACGCAATTAACTCAACAACTGTGTATCGCTCCAAAATGTATACCATAAAATTATATTAATTTCACCAATAACTAGGATGAGTTCGAAAATGGGCCCGCATCGGTCAAAAACTAGGTCACAGCGCTCGGCCAAAATGGCCTACTATCGGCAATCATGTATGCGTAATAGGCCCATCTGGAAAAGCGTGTCAGATAGGTAGACCATTACTATAGAACAAAATGTGCGATTTCAGGGAGGGATATGCCCTGAAAAATGTCAACTTGATAAAATTAAAAATGGACGACTTGCGGCCATTATTTGCTTTAAAATGCGTAATAACTGCAAAACCATGCCAGATAGCTGGACCAATAGCCTACTATAAAACAAATTGTGCGGCTTCAGGGGGGATATGCCCTGACAAATTTCAACTCGAGCAATTTCATACTGGCCGAGATGCAGCCCTTATTGACTTTTAATATGAGTAATATCTGGAAATATCAATCTAACATGACTAATTTGAAATAAATGGTGATGAGATTTTGAAGTTATAGTTAAAAGTTATTTTTCAAATGATATCCCCTTTTAGACGATGATTAGAGGCTGAGGCCTAATTCTGTCGCCGACGGGCCTTAATGTTTATTATTTTTATATGCGACCTTTATATTATTTTGCGGCTGTTTCCTCTGCATTTTAACAGTTTTAAGGGTCACTGTATAAATGCACAGAAGAAATAACATCGTCCGCAGCAGGGTCCGCAGCGAGATTTGAATACGATATCTCCGGGCTCAAGACTCAACCACACTACTATATGTATTCTTTAATTATACTGATACAACCAATGAGCTATTCTCGCCTTACTCTTCGTATGGATGCAGGGTGTGGATGCCTAGCTTATATTGTTGGCCTATAGATACTTGTGTGTCGTCAGCTATAAGTGTAGCGTTCGTTGAATACGCGAGGCCAAAACTACAATAATAGGCCTATACATCAGGCGCATATGGATTATTTTTTATATAAATAATGTCGGGCAGCCTCTGCATGAAAATCAAATAAATAATATATTTCAAGAGCTGTTTTTCAGCGCTCCCCGGGTTGAAATAAATCATTTATCCGCGACAACTACTCTGGCCGCCGCTAGACCCCCCCCCCCTCCTGGAGATTGAATGTCGGCCCCCTTACGATTAACGCATTCACTTATGCTTATCACGCGTATATTGATCACTGTTGAATGATAACGATGGCCTTGTAATTTTACTGAATTGTACACACATATTAATGTTTTACGGAGAGCTCAGCAATGATTAGGTTACAGCTGTCAGAGATAGCCTCCCCGTATGCGACGTTGGCCCAACATTAAAGCAGCATTGACTATGACAGTAGAGCTCCACACGACACAGCAGGCCATTGTGTTATGGTACTCGTGGGGATAGCCCCGGAGGCAGCCGTAATAAACAATTAGGCCGTTGTAGAAGACAGAAAAATCAATAGAACATGTGAAAACTGCGGAGTCCCGCACTCGTCCAAACGACGTTCAGGGATTCATGTGGGATCTACCAGAATATCTTGCCTGTCAAGTCTAACATGTCAACATATAGTTAGGCTACATATAGCAGGCATATAATCGTTTGCTTTATGCGATGGAATTGTATGCCATTAATAGGCTCAGCATGGTGCTCTATATCTGAATGTTAAACTATTTTCTCATCGCTTTTATTTTTTCGTTCTCTTCATGAACATGGGCAATAAATATATAATTAGGATTATACCCCTTATTCTCTGATATTTCAAAGAGCAACAATAATCTAATTCTTGTAGATGCTGCTACAAGTCATTGATCATAGTCTGTCGTGGTTTATTGATCTCTCGATTTATTACCCACCGGCAAATCTATCATTGTTTCTCTCGGGCTTAATTGAATTTGCAGTGTAATAAGGAGAAAATACGTAGGCTACAATCGAAAAGGTGATTTGAAACTAAGGTGGGGCCTTGAAATTAAACTTGATTGCCCATGAGTCATCCTGAACTTGGGCGGGGGCAATGTTTCACATATACAGTATATATATACAAATAAGAAGGGGAGTCATAAAAAAACTATCCTGGAAATTGTTGGGAGCTGAGTTTTCAAAAGGGAGGTCACGCGAAGCCCTCCCGCCCAAATGCGGCACAGCGCAGGTCTGGGGTAGCTCCCCCCTATTCAGTAAATTAAATCTCCATAAAGTTTAGTTTCAACTTCATTGTCTTCTTAGCTGGATATAATCTTAGCTGGATATAATATACATGTGTATCCCTTGGTTGGTGTAATTATTATGAATAGCATGAATAGCATACAAGTACACCCTATACTATAATATGTTCAGATAAAGTTTTACGAATATTGAATATGTACAAAGAGTGATTATGTATAATTCTAAGCCGCAAGGGAGCGTTCATAATTAAAGGGTAGGGGGAGGGGGCTGAGAGGATTCTTAGGGGCACTATTGATTTTGCACATATAGTAAGAGGGGGACAGTAATTTTGTACTGCATGGGAGTCATGTGTACAATTATTATTATTATTATTATTATTATTATTATTTTTTCGCCGAAATATTTCTCCATCCATGTTTCTTGATAGATGGTGACAACTGAATATATTGAAGTCAATCGAATAATGATCAGAGATATCACGGTTGACAATATGAACATTTCTTACTGTATATTCACCTTGCCGGGTGATGACAAGGTCAAGGGTATGACCCCTTTTGTGTGTTACACCCACAACATTTTGTTCTAGCTCATGTTGATCAAGGATCTGTGCAAATTCAGTGACTCCCTCTCTTTTACTATTATCTACATGGATGTTAAGATCTACTGCTATTTAACATATTGAATTAAAACAACAATATATCGAGATAACAACTCGATATGAAGTTTTAAAGCTCAATATTATATTGAGATACCAACCTGATATATCCCATTTATAAACTCAATAATATATTCATTTGTTTGGTCAAAATAGGGAAATCAATACATTGAAGTGTGAACTAAATATATCGAGTTATGAACTGAATATATGCAGTTGTAAAATCCAGATATTGTGAACTCAATATATTCATTTGTTAACTCAATATATTCTGTTATAGGCCTAAACTCAATATTTTATTTAAATAATTGTTTAAATTCCAAACGGCGTTTCTGGAGGCTCGTGCGCCCCGCATTGTATAGTGCATCATTATTTTGGAGGGCGGGAGGTGGAGGGGGAGGGGGGGAGTAATCGAGTGCGTTCTCAGCGAAATAGCCCAGCGTGAACGTGTAAGAGAGGTTAAATGGTAAAATTCATTGTATATATTATATTGTACATGTAGCATAGATTTAGACGGCTCCTAACATTTTCTTTCATGAACATAAAACATATGATCGTGTAGTAAATTCCCAGACAATATGTGTTTTTAGTTACAGTTGCCGCTGGGGTACAGCAGCATGGCAAAAGAGGAGCGGCATCTCAGTATCATCCCAGTGAACCAGAAGGACCTTCTGTGAAGACGGACATTCCTGGCCCGCGATCACAACATTTGCTGAAAAAGCTCACTGCTATACAGGTGATAAATAATTGAGCAGTCCACCATTCTGATGCTGAACGTTAGAATTAATTATACATAATTAATATATATTTCTGTATATAACAAAAGCGAGTGTTTGCAGGGCAATGTGGTAATTTTAGGTCCCACCTTGAATATTTGAGTCCGAACATAATATTTACATTCCTAAGTGGAGTTTAATTATGGAAGTGCCGTGATAAAGGGTAAAATCGTACTAAGAGGGCAGCAAATTAGCACATCACTCTATCAAATGCATGCTATTACTATCACTAGTAAAGTGTTTTGATAATATGAGTGCTCCTTGCTTTGACACTGGCATGAATCAGTGTACGGCGCCGACAGGAATGCTTATTAGGTAACAGGGGACACCATTCTGCCTCGCTGTCAAAATTAATAGAAGACTTCAAGGCCTTTTTTTATTGAATAGATGAATGTAATCACTGCAGATATTTTCGTGACATATGAACAGTTATCCTAATAGTGTCAGTATGTCTGCTCTAACATGTAGGCCTATTATATGTCCGTAAACGATAGGTTACATGCATATTATGCAGTCGTATTGGTGAAGTAATCGTCTAGACAAATTCCATTATATGAATTTATAGAGCTGCCCAGTGGTACATGTAGCCTACCTTGGGGGATTCAGTTATCAATCGATGCAGGCCATACATGTATGCCTGGCGCAGGACATTTTTTTTGTGGGTGCCTCTGATGACATTACGGTATAGGCCCAATAGGCCTACAAATTTACTTTAATTGGGCCGGAATACGTTTTGAACAATTCGCGTTATCAACCCAATATAACATATTGGGCCAATAAAGGCCAAAAACGTTGTAATAACGGCTGACTACCGGATTATAACGGTCGTTCTCACACTCTGCGCAGTGATTTTCACTATGAGACGTATATCGGTATCAGCCCATATCGCACTCTAGTTCTAGTTGAACTGCAATATATATGGCAATTGTGAATTGATCGTGTGAGAAAATACAAACGGTGTTCATTTGTCGTGCGATATGTGAATCGGTATCAGCACATGTCCAATGAATGCATTTTTGAGTAGGATTTGGCTTGTAGCTGTCCTAATACATGTTTACTGAGTGTATGGATCTGTAAACGGGAGTTATATGCATATCATCATAAATACATACATGCATTTCTGTTACCATGTACATGCTTTGATTGATAAACTTGGGTGATTATAGATGCAGCTCAAGTGGATATATCTTAACCCCTGAACTGGACATTTACTTACCGGAGGGAGTTACCGCTACATATAATTAAAACCCATATCACAGACGTGTATGAATATATATACGACAGCTCCCTATATTGATAATATTATTATACAGTATAAATAACCCTTGCAATAGGTAGGCTCCTACAGTTAATCATGGGTAGATCTATCAAATCAATAATAATAAGTAAAAACATTAGTGCTTAACAGTTTCCATTAATTATTTAATCCCTACATTTCAAAACTAGAAGGTTAATTTAATTTACAATAGTTTGTGAGTGTCAAAGCATAGACTCTGATAGGTTAAAATAAAAGGGAAACTGGGGCATGTTCAGGAAGTGTGTAATTTCTGTCATTGGATATCTGGAACATGTGTACCCCTGATCTTACGCGATTACCTAGATTATGTACCATAATAATACCGTGTGCTTTGCAAATTATTCCCACATATTTCCAAGATGGACCTTTGGTTCGATCGCATTATATCAGCCGTTTTGAAAAAAATGACATGGTGGGATATTTTTTAATCATCGCATAGTCTCATTTAGGGAGTATTTATTTTTCTGGGTGGGTGGAGGGGCCGGGTGTGGGATATTTTATTACTACGATGGTCGCCCAAAGAATGCTTGTAAACGCTATATCTTCTGCACTTCTTGTAACGTAAGACGATACTGCCTTTTTGTTTGCACGACAGAATACATATGTAGTTAGTTGCTAGTTACATGGGCATATATACCATTCGAAAAGCAAAGTAATTGTTTTTTTATGCCTTTAAATGATAGTAATTTGCTTTACAAAGTGTGTTTTAATTTCTGCGAAAGGAACTTTAGGCTACAACATACCGTTATTTGTGAAACATGATATTTTTCAGAGAAATACGGAGGGAGTGCAATTTTTTGTTGATTATGACAACTCCCAAGGAAACTACATTGCAGATGTAGATGGCAACGTGCTTCTAGATGTCTTTACGCAGATTTCTTCCATACCTCTTGGTAAGCACGACTTCAACATGTTCAAGGTATTTGATTCTTTAAATTTAATATGATGCACAATTTATTACAGTATGTCCGTATGACACGTGATAGAATGCGGTCGCAACATGCAATCACGTGTATTTATACGCAAATTTGCATTCTGCATAGTTGTGTCCCTTTTCAGCACTATCCTATAGTTACCTAATTGTTGACTTTGTTATATTCCACATAAACAATCGTGGAAATATGCTAGTGTTTAAAATCAGCTTGGATTTTTATTGTTTCTTCGCCCATACACTCTAAACAGTGATCAATACGTGTATTTTAGAAAGAACCCCCCAGTAAGTTAAGCCCAGAGAGAGCCATTGAAAGCGTATTTCCTGGTTTGCACGATAAACTATTTTCATGGTAAACTACTTGTAAAATGAAACTCCATTACTTTAGATTGCATAGTTGCTCAATGGGGAGAACTTGTCATTTCGCGGTAATGATGCCTACAATACTTGGGTTGCTAATGCCAGCTTATTTATTTTAGGGTACAATGCTCCTGCATTCTTAGCAGCAATGAAAGATTCTAGAAGCATGGTAATATTTAGTTTTTTTATCACAATAATACTAATAGTATGTGTTCTAATGTTATATCCACATATAATGTAGTTTACAAGTTTCTTTTTTTTAAATATTATGTAGACCCCTACATTATATTCATTGTGTACATTTACAGAAGATTAATGTGGCAAGGTCGGTCAATGTTTAATGGTAGAAAAGTAAATATATAGTTTTTTCTATATGTTGTTAAGCATGGTAAGGCTCACCTGCAGTGTGTAGGTTGATTAATAGGATGACCTCCAGCTCTCTTCGTGTAGTTTTCTATATTTGAGACGTAAATGTGTCGATGATTGTTTCAGAGCCACCTTGTGAATCGGCCAGCATTGGGATGTTATCCGTCAGAAGACTGGCCAGATAGGCTGAATGATGCTCTCATGGCTGTTTGTATTTGAATTAGCCTACTTGTATTATTTAACTTACAGTTAGAAACTTATCTAATTTACATGAATTGCTAAATGCAGTGAAATATAAGATGAATAATTTTATTTCTAAGTGTCACGAATTTATCCAAAATGGAAATCAGAGTGAATCCTCTATTTTTGCATTATTGAAACTCATTCCAAAAATGTATTAAGGTGTTCATAAAACGGATTTCAAGGCACTGCTAGTGTGTATTCGACCCCCCGGGGGGAGGGGGGCACTTCCATATTTCGGAGTACTGGGGATGTGCCGCTGGACAGGGTGCCTGTTTGAGCTTCCAGCTTTGGCACAGGGTGTCTTTTTTGAGCTTCCGGAATTGGGATAGGGTCGTTTTTTGAGCTTCCAACTCTGGGCACCCGCTTAGCATGTATTTTGCTGATTTTTCAGGCCATTATCAGCCGAATTCCATCACATTTTTCAGCTTAATAGCCTCAAAATGTTATAAACAAATATTAAAGAGCTTAAAAAGACCATGAAACATGAAATATATTGGTAGTAATTACACCATAAGCCGATCAATTAAATTCGGTGTTATTTTCCAAATTGGGACAGGGTGTCTTTTTAACCGCGAGGCGTATTGGGATAGGGTCAGGTTTTGAACATGCCGGAGGCACACCCCTACCCATTTCTAAGACGAGTACCCCCTTCCCTCCCCGGGATTTGTCCGTGTGTCCCAGATTTCTATCATCACATCGCATATACCGCATGATGTCTAGCAAATGATGTTTCTGTGGCTGTCAATGCACGAGTCAGTGAGCAGTAATTCGACTTCAGACTTTTACTGTTAAAAAACAGAAACGTGACTTTTGAAATGTCATGTTATAAGATTTAAAGCTCTATACCGGTTTATAAGCCTATATCCAGAGTAAGATTCTGGATATATATGATACATTAACTGAAAATGTTGCTTGCTAGCATACATGGGGTCACAAATCCCGTGATTATAACATCCACGCTTACCTCTGCTCAAAATAACACTGTCCAATGCCACATTGAGTTATCTGCGCCTTTCACTGATCTGACCGCGCAGTGTTACCTGCAGGTTACGTACCGAGAGTCGCTGTTTCACGTGCAGCGACGCCTCATCCCTGATGATGCTCAGTGTTTAAGTACATCGGCGGTATGACAAAATATTAGTATTTCACATCGCGGGTTCGAACCTCGCTCTGGCATTCAAGTTTCAAAGAAAGTCAATGTTTCTTCTCTGCTCACTCGTAAAGATTCAAAATTGTGGGGAGCTTCCGTGACCGAAAAGTAGGGAGCTCGCCCTCAGTCCGCCATGGCTCGAATTTTGAATCCTGTTTGTGATAGGCCCACTGACACATGTGATCTGTCAGACGCTGACCCAGCATTGTATATATGTTCTTTCATATCATTCATCATATTTTTCCTAGGGGGCATATTCATAAACCCCCCAAGGTATAGTAAGGGCACATTTGATTCTTACTCTGCTCCAACCAACTGAGATAAGATGATATTATGAAACGAACCCTCCTTTTCAAGAGGCTCTATGCGGGCCTGATTGTTATAGTTCGTCGTCGACTTGTGTTCCTTTTTATTCATTTGAACAGGAAACTCAGTCAAATTCACTTGTACCCTCTGGACCTGTTTATTTATCGCAATTTCAACTTCTTGAGCAGCAGATACGTGTACTGCTGCTATTTTGGCACATCAACATAACCGTGTTCGGGGAGTTGGGCGGACGACTGACTTTTGATAATCATGCCTGATACACAAATGAAAACGAATCACTTTTCCCTCATTGATCCATTATAAGGGACGCACCATAACTTTAGATAAACTTTTTTTATGTTTTGTTGAAGAACTGGAATATCAGGTTTTGTTGTATGCCTTCCCTATTCTGTACATTAACATTTGTTGATTTATTCTGGTCAACATACTGTTCATCAATCCCGTCGACAAACTTTTTTCTACCCACATTTTCCAAATTACGGCCATTCACATTTGAGAAGCCAAATCAAATAACATTTTTCTGTAAAAAATAAAAAAAGCATCATCACGTTGATGTGATCCCAGTAAGCACAAAACATTTGTATAACATTTATACAAAGTCGGCCCAACGTCTCCGACGGTGGCCCAACATTGTATAAGTTTTATACAAATGCTTTGTGTTTAATGGGATCATCCACAAATCATCACACGACAAACTCTGGCAATGGCCTTGATACTCCTAATACAACCCGAAGCGTCATTGAGTCTGTATTGAGAGATTCCGGCGCTATATTTATTATTATCACCATATATATCAAGTCGTGGTAGGCCCTACTGTTTTATTTGAATCATTATTTAACAATATATTTTGTGTTTCAGATCGCACCGAAAGGGATGCCCCATGTTCAGACCATGGCATGTGGTGCCTGCTCCAATGAACACGCCTACAAAGCAGCCTTTATTGCTTATATGGTAATATTGTTCAATGAAATTGTTGTAAACTCCATATATCAATTTGTAAGCTCGATATATCGAGTAGACAACTCGATATATACTCGATATTATTGAGTTCGCAACTCAATACACCGAGTTATAAACTAAATATATAGATTTAAATATGTCGAGTTTATAACTCAATATATTGAGTTGTAAACTCAATATATTCAGTTAAAGTGACGGCTTATGTTAACATGTCAATTTTGAAAAAAGATGTATTTGAAGTTATATAGCCTACTAATCTTAATTAATATTACTAAGAAATCGAAAAAAAAACTACAAGCACTGAAAAAGACCAAAACAGTTTTTTTTTCGAAGTTGTATATTGTCATGTAAGCAAGAGTGAGTGCATTATACTTGTACATTTTACCACAAACACATGAAATACACCGCCCTTAATCGGTGTCTTCAAGTGAGGACATGGGGGTTAACCTGCAGCACTGATTGTCTGCCCAACCCTGGGCCGATGGCATCAACATGTGGCCCAATGCTATGCTTATATTCAATCATCCTTTATGTGTACAATCCGGTATCCTCTGGATTCTTATAAATACTGATAAAAGATGTTTCTTTAAATCTGAAAATAAAATAAAAAATCAAATTATGATCTGCGGGATACACTGCTTCATACAAAACAAAGTACCCAAATTGGTCTCATCCCAAGCAATCCCTTAACAAAAGAAGAAGAAAAATGCAAATATCGTTTCTAGAACGTACAAATAAGATCACTTCCGGCGACGGAAAATTTAATGATAATTCTAATGATGTCTGTGGCTCTGCTGTAGCGGTGAAACACTGCCGTCTGTCACGCCGGAGCTCACGGGTTCGTCCCCTGCTCTGGGAGTGGTATTCAGACTTCCAAGTGCACTCTCAAATGATAAGTAGGGCCTATTGTGGAGTCTCCCCCAGCAAACACGGAGCATTCACCCAATGCTGTTTCAATGTTGGGCCAGCGTCGAAGACTTTGTGCCAACATTGAAACATCTTTGGGTGGATGCCCCGTGTTTGCTGGGCCTTGATCGAAACGAAGCGTGCTCGACCTCAGACCGCCAGGGCTGTAATTTCGAATCCCGTAGCTGGAGGATTCATCTCACCATCGGTATCCTGTCCCAGTTAAACATGTATATGTAGACTATAATTATGTGCACAAAATCGACCCAAAGTCCCTTTCAAACATTTGCAGCATTCAATCTGAATATGAGGAAACCAATGTAGTGAATTTATGCCACAGTATAGTTATACCAGAGATTGTTCAACATCATATTTCGTCATCTTGGCACCATTAGTTTATTATTGTATGTATACATATGTACCACTTTAAAAGTGGCAAAGAGTGACAAACAGCTATTTAGTGCCAAGGCGATGGTTTGCTTATATGCCTGTGTACATTCGCTCGTGTTTGTTGCAGAAAAAGAAGCGTGGTGGTCGACCACCAACAGATGAAGAGAAGGAGAGTTGTCTGTATAACAGAGAGCCGGGGAATCCCCCACTTACAATACTTTCTTTTGATAAGGCCTTTCATGGCCGAACGATGGGTACGTTTGATGTAACTTAAATGTCACAGATATTTAACAATGTTCAAATTTATTGATTATGATACAATTATTGATTTCAATGTTACTTAGATTGGACTAACCCCTATTCAGCTTGAATCTCAGTAAGCACAAACATTTGTATAACATTTATACAATGTTGGACCAACGTCGAAGACGTTGGGCCGACGTTGTGTAAATGTTATGCAAATGTTTTTTGTGTTTACTGGGATTGCCCCTCCTATGGTTGACAAGTCTAGTAATGCTCCTGACTGAATTTATAGCTATAAACCAGCTCAAGCAAGTGGACAGAACATTTATCGATTTAAAATAAATTGGACTGATAAATTAGTCGTGTAATTAGGCACTGAAATCATTGTGTTTTATCATCCCTTCAGCTGCTCTAACTTGCACACACGCAAAGTGGGTCCACAAGCTTGATTTCCCCACAATGGATTGGCCAATGGCGCCTTTTCCCGAGGTTAAATATCCCATGGATCAGCATGGGGAAGAGAACAGAGCTGAAGAGAAGAGATGTATAGAAGCGGTAAAGCATTACATGTATTTCTAACGTGTCCCATCTTCTTCTGCTTAAAATTGTATTTTTTTATCAGAATTACAAGCTTATTACACAATTATGTCCGAGGATTGTTTTCTATTGACCCCTGGTAGACTTTGCGTCAAAATCTAAGTCACAGCCTATTGTTGCCTCTGAAATGGGTTCAGGATATATAATATAGATAATATTTTCAACCGTAATAAAGATAATATTTTCAACCGTTCACTTTCAGTTAGTCTTTTTGTTCGATATACAGATGTTTCTTGAGAAAATGGGGCCTACAGTCCAAGTTCTAAGATTAATGACCTTCACTTAATTCTTCAGAGAAACCATATCTTTAAACGTAATCAGATATCTAATAGTTTATCATAGATGGGTATGATGCATAGATGGGTGAGGTAAATATATTTTATGTATATATAAAGATCATCAAACATTTTTGGTGTGGCCATGTCATTTGCTGGTACAATCACACGAACCGCGACCACGCTGCAGCCATCTACTAATACAATTTGGTGGATAAATATAGGCCTACGACTCAGCTGGTATGCCTATATTCATAACGGAATGAATTTCGATGATTTCTCTGTCAATTTTTAACAAATTGTCAATACATTTTCCAAGCATTACTTTCTAGGCATGCGGCGACTACACTGAAAATTACATTGAAACATATTAGATTAAAAGTTATAGTTGCAAGCCTATAGTAGGCTATATAGCACAATGTATTCACCAATGAGAATCCGGATATGTGTAATGTCAATAAGCTATTGCCAGTAGTGGCAGTAGGCCTAAGTGTGGAATGGCAAATCTGACGGATGCTTGGTAATTATCCCTTTTTGGAGACTTGTTCTTGGACCAATGGCCCCCTGTGACAGACATCAAGGGTCATTTAAACCTTTTTTCGGGATTTATAAATCAGGCACTGCTTAGCACGATGACGTTCACTAAACTTCAGCGTATACTATAGGCCCTAGGCCAGCTAGTACAACTAGTAGTAAAAAGGTAAAATAGCCTAATTGTGAGATCTGAATATTCGTCGTGTAACTATATCACATTACCGCATTTCATAATTGTGACAAAGTGCCTTCAACCTCATGAAAGTAGGTCTAATGTAAGCTCGCTTCTCTCCATGAGCTCTCGTCAGTATTTGATAGACCGCTTATATTGTCCGAAAATAATTAATGTTCTTCTTTTATTTCACTGACAAATTTTCGAGCGTGGGCATTGGAATCTTCAGTAAAAACGGTTGTTACCATCATGTCTACATTTATAATTTTATAATATTAGCTTATTTTTAATTGCTCAGGCCCGGCAGGAGATTATAAAATATAACGCAGACGGTAAACCTGTAGCGGGTGTGATCGTGGAGCCCATTCAAGCTGAGGGAGGTGACAACCACGCCTCACCCGAGTTCTTCAGAGACCTTCAACAAGTTTGTAAAGAGGTATGTCATTGTGCAAATTGTAGTAGGCCAACCAAGTTTAATTTGTACCCCATCTCTCTTTCTTTTTCTAAGCTCTGGATCCGTCCCTGTACAGGAAACCCGTACCCAGTAAACATGGGCCATTGACCCGATGTTGGGCCACGGCGGGCCAGCATTAGCCCAACACCGCGCCAATGCCTCATGTTTACTGTGTAATTGCGAGTCTCGCTTCCTGGACCAAACTGTTGTGCATAATAAAGAATAACCATGATTTGTGGACAGGTGAGCCAAGCCACATTTATTGTACATTGAATAATTATATAGAAAACATACATTAAATACAGCTTCATCGTAGCTTCTAGATCTAGTTCTGAAGCTTCTATGGTCAAATACATGTAACGTTCAGATAGAGACACAGTGACTGCGAGGCTGATTAGAGAAATAAAGGTGTGGCTTGTTCCAGTTGTGCATAAATCAATTTCAAGATTTATCATGTGCCGGCGTGTTGCGTACAACTCAAAATTTAAATAATTTGGCACCGCTTGTTAACTTTGTACTTATCATGTATATCGGCGATATCACACACTTCACCATGGATATTTCAGTTTGGTGCAGCTTTTATAGTTGATGAGGTACAGACTGGAGGCGGGGCAACAGGTCACTGGTGGTACCATGAGACCTGGGATCTTCCTACTCCTGTGGACATTGTCACCTTTAGTAAGAAGCTGCAGACAGGTGGATTTTACTTTACGGATGAAATGGCCCCTGATATGGTGAGTCTTGTAAATGCAATAGTTACTGTTCACTTACTCTGTTATTGTCACAGACTTCATTCGACGCCAGTGACTCCCCCCAGGAAAGTCACTGGCATCGAGGGGAGTCATAGTCACTGATACCTTAGCTGAGATTTTCTGGTTAGGGTGCTGTCGTCTATTATAGAGGCCTATCGCAGCCAGCCAATCGCAGGCCAATCACACTGGAGGCCAGCTGATCTATGGTTAGTCTATTGAATGAAATAGTCAACATAAATATTTATATCAACCTTTCAAAACGGCATTGCTAAGAACATGAATGATGTTATTTTGCAGTGTGTGATGCCTATGTTTTCCAAGTAGATGTTTATAAGGTGATAAGTGGATCTTATACCGGTATGTTCTTTCATGCTGCTCAAAACATTAAATGACTAATATTATCTCATGTTGATATCATCTCGACCTACAGTTTAAAGAAGCCATGTTTATGCCTGACTGGGGCAGAATAACAACTTGACAATGGCGGATGTCTAGGCCTACGACTCTGCTATTTGAGTACAGGGAACGCTCCTAAAGAAAAAGTAACTTGAGCGCATGGAGTAGACAGCATGTTTCCTGGACCTCAATTCCAAATGTCGTAGCCGAGATAGACAGAGCCACATAGTGTGCAACAGCGTGGAGAAGCTCTTCAGAGGTCTTGGACAGACATTGGTCGCATCATTAGAAGCATGCAAAGATTAGTTGGGTCATATCCCGTGACCATGGAGTTAAGACCTTTTTTTGTCTTATTTGGGGCCAAAGAAAATTGGCCCCTATATATATAGGCCTACCTCTGGAAAGTTTGGGCGGATTTTTTGGCGGCACTTTTAAAAATGGCGGCCAACACGAATGATGAAATTTATAAAAGCTGTGGATAGTCAATTTTTCGTAATGAAAAATAACATGAAATCGATTTCGGTAAAGTTCTAGTTGTGATTAATCTAGGATATGAATATGAGCTAATTATTTTGGTGTAAATGTTTGAGGATACAACATAATGTTATTAATAACAGAGTCACGTACAATATATTACACTAGCTTGAACACGTGTCCCACGGGTTTGTTGGTTATTTACTACTAAATAAGACAATGTTTTAAATGATATCATTTTGCGTGTTGGCAGAGTTTGCCCATCAATAAGCCTACTTAATTTGGTCCATTTTCTGCGAATGTCAATATTGTGTTTTAATATCATTGATTAGCCATGGATTAGCCATGAAACTGTGTCAAATTTCACGAGGATCGGTTGACAATTGAGTGGGACATGACTTTTCGAATATCCACTAATGTGTTTCCAATGGGATATTCCGTGGGTCGAGGGGGTAATATAGTTCAATAGTAGAGGGGGATGTGGGTCGAGGGGATCGTGTTCGAGGGGTGATATAGGTCGAGGGCGTGGGTTGTGGGTCGAAGGGCTAATGTAGATATCTTTGTTTTCCCCTAAGCCATTCAGGCTGTGGGGTATAGTTATCACCGGAGGCGGGCGGGCGGTGCAGATGCTTGTAACTAAGCTCGATAACTTCATAACGCCTTGACTTAGGACCTTCATTTTTTTACCCCATGTGTATGACACTAATCTGAAGGTCAAGCTCGACATTCATTGACCTTGACCTAATTTCAAAGTCACCAGGTCACGGAAACCAATATGGCTTGTAAGCGCGATGACTTCATAACACATTGAATTAGAACCTTCATTTTGTTACCTCATGTGCATGATACTAATCGGAAAGTCAAGTTCGACATTCAGTGACCTTGTCCTAATGTCAAGGTCACCAGCTGACCAAAATAGCTTGTAAGCGCGATAACTTCATAACGCTTTCACTTAGGGTCTTTATTTTTTTACCCTAGCGTCACATGTGCATAAATGCTGAGGGGTCCTGCCATCAATTGATGGCAATTTTTAATCCACCAGTGCGTGGAAAAATCCCCATGCATCTCTCGTAGTAGAAGTCATTGTTTAATTCAATAATGTACTGAACTATGACTAGACTGGTGAAAGTTGAACTAAGCGTGCTTCGATTCTAATAGGGTTACAGGATATTCAACACGTGGATGGGAGATCCAGCTAAGGTTGTACTACTGGAGGCGATGGTTAAAGAAGTGAATAAGCAGGATCTACTCTCGAATGTACAACAAGTGGGCGCATCCATACTACACGGTATTAATTCTTTGCAGGTATGTTGATAAACTCAAGAGACACGTATATTATGTAATAATATATGGTAATGTAATATAATAAGATGGTAATTTTGTAATTCTAACAAATACATCATTATTACTGCATAATTTCCTCTCAGTCTGACAAGACATTTTGGTTTGATAACAGTAGCATTCTAGATGGTTTCAGATTCGTTATTTATAGATGAAGTATATAATTTGACTTACCATTTTTAGCCCGCCTTTTAATTTTAATTAAAAAAGGTGGGCTATTGCAATTGAAGCTCGGCGTCGTCGGCGTCGGCGTCGGCGTCAGCGTCGGCGTCGGCGTTAACATTTACTTGTGGGCGCGATAACTTGAAAAGTTTTTCATGTTTCCTTCCCAAATTTGTTTTGCATGTTACTAATGACCACTTCTCGGACAAGTTCAATAATGGCTGAAAAAAAATTCAAAATGGCCGACTTATTGCGATTTTTCACCTTTTACGTCAATAATTTGACCTTGTGGGCGCGATAACTTGAAAAGTTTTTCACGTATCCTTTTCAAATTTGTTATGCATGGTACTAATGACCAGTTCTCGGACAAGTTCAATAATGGCCGAAAAAAAAAAAATGGCCGATTTATTGCGATTTTTCACATTTTACGTCAATAATTTGCCCTTGAAAAGTTTTTCACATATCCTCTTCAAATTGGTTATGCATGTTACTAATAAGTAGTTCATGGACAAGTTCAATAATGACCGGAAAAAAAAAAGGCCGATTTATTGCGATTTTTCACATTTTACGTCAATAATTTGACCTTGTGGGCGTTTTTCACATATCCTCTTCAAATTGGTTATGCATATTACTAATAAGTAGTTCTTGGAGAAGTTCAATAATGGCTAAAAAAAAAAAAAAATGGCCGATTTATTGCGATTTTTCTCATTTTACGTCAATAATTTGACCCTGTGGGCGCGATAACTTGAAAAGTTTTTCACATATTCTCTTCAAATTTGTAAAGTATGTTACTTATAAGTAGTTCTTGGACAAGTTCAATAATGGCTGGAAAAAAGAAAAATGGCCGATTTATTGTGATTTTTCTCATTTTACGTCAATAATTTGACCTTGTGGGCGCGATAACTTGAAAAGTTTTTCGCATATCCTCTTCAAATTTGTTATGCATGTTACTAATAAGTAGTTCTTGGACAAGTTCAATAATGGCTGAAAAAAAATTCAAAATGGCCGATTTATTGCGATTTTTCTCATTTTACGTCAATAATTTGACCTTATAGGCGCGATAACTTCAACATTTTCACAAGTATCCTCCTCAAGTTTGTTATGCATGTTACTAATAAGCAGTTCTTGGACAAGCTCAATAATGGCCGGTAAAAAAATCAAAATGGTCAACTTATTGCCATTTTTCACATTTATTTTACGTCCATAATTTGACCTTGTGGGCGCGATAACTTGAAAAGCGGCTGGTTTAACATACCATTTATATCTTGGGTTGTTATTTACGTGATGACATTCGTCTTTACTTTCTTTATCATAATTCGGCGGCGGGCTATTATCGAGTGTGCTCTTGTTTATCATAAAATCAAGGGGGGTAGGCTAACTACTTAGAAGAATGGTAAGCCGAAGTAAATCACCAATGATTGTGTTTATGAAGGAGAAGTACCCTGACATCCTCAGTGGGGCCCGTAATCAAGGTGTGTTTGGTGCTATTGACTGTAAAGATGTCGCCAGCAGAGACAAGCTCTTAGCTCTACTCAAAAAAGAAGGTAAATCGATGGTTTAGAGTACTTATCTATTTGTATAACTTAATCTGAAGTAGGCCTATCTGCAATGAGCCTATTCAGTCGGCTGACTCAGATGAAGAAATCAAACACTTTACTATAGCACGGCGTTTGCTCAAAGTGAGGCGACTTTTCTAGACGTTGATCCGTCATTTTCAAAAATAAACTATGCGCTAACGTGCTAGGTTTTACAATGCTGTGGCAACGTAACAAGTGTGCCGGAAACCCCCTTTATCGTTTATTCATGCACTTCTTATTTTGGACATGCATGTCTGAAATAAAATCACGTTCTTATTTCTCTTTAACTGGTAAATAGGCAACACAAAATAAAAAAAAAACGTGCGCAATTCTAGTTTATAGACATGTTGACACATTATGGACATATTAAGGAACCAATATTACACGATTTCTGCCTAATGTGTCGCTTTTAGCTCTGTCACAGTTACTAATTATTCCCAATTGTTTTGTTATCATTCAGGTGTACACTGTGGCAGCAGTGGAAGCAGTACCATTCGTTGGAGAATGGCCCTGATTTTTGAACAGAAGCATGCAGATATATTTTTAGGCTGCTTCGATAAAGCTCTGCAAGCTATGCAGATGTTACCATAATAGACAATGGGTGCACACTAGTGTTCAGATGGTGGCGCTGCATTACAGAAGAAATTAGTATTCTCCGTCAAGAAATATATTTTTCTACACATTTTATAGATAGGATTCTGAAATGAACTGATATGATGGATAACGGATAATTATATCTACATTATATCTACATTGTTGCACGTTGTCGAAATCAGCGTGCTGTACTTGCTCTACAATATGCCCTGGGGTAGTGTTCTTCGGTATTGTAAAGCGCATGACTTTTTTAATTTAACATCTGTATCATGAATACTAATCAGCCCTGATGTAACACACAAACGTATGTGGCGGATACAGAGCAGTTACTAAAGGAGAGCGCGGGGGGGGGGGGAGGGGGGTGTGATATTCTTCCCTAAAATTGGTTTGCTAAATTGTCTTGAGTAATAGGGTTTACGACGCCCCCCCCCCCTGCATTCGCTGCTGAACTTGCAAATGGTTCATCATTTTGTGTATTCGCCATTTTATATGCAGGCTGGTTAAGGCCTTTTTTCTTGGGATGATCATATAAATGATTTATTCCTTCCTTTGAAATTAGCAGTTTTCAATAGAAGCTGCTTTTCTCTGCAAAGCAAACAGCAGTAACTGCTATTGACTTGAATAGTAAGCAGTTACTGCCTTTTAACTTTGCACGTCTGTGCTCGCAGATCGTTTCTAATCAATGTGGTGATTACTTTAATTGAAATAATGAAATAGATTACTTTTATAACTTTTTATCTATCGCTTTTTACGGTTTGTAGTGTGATTTTTCTGCAAGTGTTCCATGATAACCTATAAGTAACTGCTCCAGCGCTTGTTAGCAATACAATTTAGAAAATGTATTTAAACCCTCAACCGCCGGTCCCGATTATATTCGGGTTTTCATTTTTTTATGGGCACATTAATTACCACATTTTAAACATGTTAACGATAAAAAGTGATACCAATCAACAAGATTTGAAAATAATTACCCTCCATTTTGTCAAATCTGAATAGTTTTCACTCACTTGAAGTTGTGGATCACGTCAGCAAAACACAATTTCAAGTTGATGAAAATACAAATTAAATAACTTGGCGGTCAAAGGGTTAAATATTATATTCTGTTATTTCTCAATGTTAGCTGTCCATACCATTAGTATTTTATGGTATTTTGCACAGCTGACTTGTCATGTTACGTGTGATAACAAAATAATACATATATACATAGTCATTCTGTATACAGTTGAAACGTAGACGTGTGTTATTTTCGATATACAAACAAAGTTAAATTATGATATTTGTATACGCTTAATATATTGCTATAGATGAATTGTATTTATCCAAGTAAGTGTTTTGCATTTTTTGTATAAATGCTATTATGATGTCTATAATATACAGTTACAATAGTGTTATATATTAATTGTTTTCATTTAGCCATTCACCGTATGATCTTCTAGCTTCAAATGTTATTTTCTACATGAAAGAGATATGATTTTTCCTCATATACGTCGTTCACAATGGCCTGTACGAATGTCGTTCTTGTAAAACGTTCGCTAGAAATGATCCCAAAATCATTTTAACAAAAAATGCTCCAACATCGCCCTACACACCAGAACAATTGTTATGTAGCTGCTGTGTCCAATTGGCAACATTTCACACATAGGCCTAGATTATTAGCACTATATGCAGTAGATTTTATCAAGTTGGGTGAGTACATTTGAATAAGAAAACTAACGAACAAGTTTGGTAAAAAAAGTGATCAGCTCAATAACATCATTTTACTTCATCGGATCACGTATTTTATTTGTCAGTGGCTGTGGCGCATTCGTAGACTAAAGTGTGCAGCTTTACTACAACTGCCGCATGTCACGGGTTTGAATTTCCTTGGTGCAGATAGTTTTTCATAAAAAATATTTTGTTTGTGAAGGAGTGACTGGTAGGACAGAGGTGGTAATCTGATCGATGAAGACCGGAATGCTAGACGGGGCTGTACGCTCGAGCGGACTGAAATGGCATACGAATGATTAGGTCCAGTAATTGGTGGGTAAAATGAAACTTTGATTATCAAAGACTGTAAACCTGTATCAGTACTTTACAAAAAAGTTGAAGAACTTTCATTTGTTATTTTTAGTATCCGATGCTTATTATATCTTGTAAATCACAGTGTGATTAAATTCGCTTAGTTTGTACAATATGCTATTCTTTAAGTATTATATATTGTTTCTATTAGTGGCAAACATGTCTTAGCTAGCTTTTATCATTCAATAAATTGAAATATACGCAGACAATCATGGTTGTTGTTTTTTTCTCACAGAAAAGTACGTAATCAAATAAGATTTGTCAAGTTATGGTCTGATAACGAAATAGAGAGATAGCTTTTACATTATGTCATTTAAAGGTAAACAACTGAGCGGAATGAAATAATGACCCATTGATGTGTCCCTCCCCAGATTAAATTAGACATGATAGTTCTAATCAAATAAAAGTACCGATAGGTAGAACATTTTATTCTCAACAGTCACAAGCTCGATGACAATTGGCATCACAAATAGTTTACCAAACAATTTACCGCCCCAGCAAACACGAGACATTTACCCAATACTGCTGTAATGTTGGGCTAAAATCGCAGACGATGGCCCAACATTACAGCACAATTGGGTCAATGTCTTGTGTTTGCTGACATAAATAAGCATGATATGAAACGGGAGTAAATAACGCTGGAATGCGGTCAACAAATATCATCCTTTAACTCTCATTTTTTGAAATTGTTCAGCCCATATCCCTGTCTGAAACCGCACATTTTATTTTATAGTAATGGTCTAGCTATCTGGCACGATTTTGCAAATATTACATACAGCTTATTAAAGTCAATAATGGCCGATAGTCTGCCATTTTGAATTGGACGAGATATGAAAAAAGTATGTAAAATGCACATCAACATCCGCTAAGGGATGTGTATGCAATATTAAACAAATCCGGTTGTTTTCCGTGCTTTTATCGAGCAGTTAAAAAAGGATATTTGAAATGTGCGATATGCATCAATTAATGTAAAACTATATGCAGCAGGAAGTAGGCGTATAATAACATTGAGGATGGTGTTCTATAGTGGATGTCGCCATTATCCCACCCATACGACGCCGACCACTCACTAACCGGCATTGACACATAGTTTATCTGTGGTTACGCGCTTTACGCGTCTGACCCATTGGTGTTTCAGTGACACTTTGATTTGTGCCGCGGCCTACTTATTAATGGTAATGTAAATTGATTAGAATTAGTGTAGTACATGTAGCTGTCTGTTACGGCGAAGTGTAATACAATTTAACATATTATTATTTGATGTATCTGCTAACCAAGTCTCATCTCACATCCAAATAAAAAGTTGAATCCTTTTTTTTAATGTCGTTCTATATATTTCATCATGCCCACGATTTATTTTAAATAATGATAAAATAAAGACATACATGATGCTGCTCCATTTATTTACACGTATCACATTACACAAAATAGTACTCTTTTCTTGGTTTTGATTTACACACAAAATCAAACCTACATTTTATTTTACAATTCTTAACAGTAAACAATCAGTTAACAACCAGTTAGTGTAAGGATGTAGGGCTACTAACGAACAACATTCACCAATTTAAGAAGTTTCTTCGCTTATAGAAGATTAATGTATTTATTAAACAGTATGAGGGATTTGAATTAAAAATGTCATTCTTTTAAAATTCAGTGTTACTTTACTACATCCTCAACCAGACTGATGAATATCTGAGAAAATTGATGAGGCAAGGTCATTTTTTCTATTTAGTGTAGCTAAGTCTTTCCTTTGAATATTGGAGATGTCTCAACTCAAAAAATATAGAATCATAGAATATTTCAATTGTTACTAGCTGCAAGATGGAACACAAAGTAATGAATTTAAAAAGAAAGTTATCAGGCACACACAGATCTGCAGAACATGAGTATTTCTTAATTCATATAAACAACATTTCTACATTAAAACCATCAAAAATACCTCAAGAATGATATGGAATTCTTACTGAGAGTAGTGACGGCCTACTCCTACTCAGATGTCACATTGTGGTTATTCTCAGCTCTCAACAGCACTCTCTGTTTTATCCGAGTAGCATTTTATGTCTACAAGCCCACATTACTATGTGTATGTGGATATATAACATTTCTTCATGTGATGACACTTCAAATTCCCTTCAAATCCCCTTTAAATCGCCCAGCAATTACAACTCACAGCTTGACAGCTTCAGTGGTGATAAGTGTTTTCAACACATTTTGCCAATATCTGTCATATATGTCAGCTAGTTGCCTCCTCAAGTCCTGGGAACGATGTATATGTCATATAAGCAGGTGAGCAATTGTCACCCCTTCAAATGGGTAATTAATTAGAAAGTAAAAAGGCTGAAATGAAGGAATACAATCATCGGTCACCCTATACATGCTGTGGTGTATAAGTAATAAAATGGTTCTATCAACTTGCAACTGGAAATTGCACTAGCAGCTGAGCACTGATATGACTACTTGCCAATTATGACACATCCCTTAAAACATTGTCTTAGTTCAGTGAGATATAAAATAGATAAGATGACATGTCACTAATGTATAAGTTGGATTGGATAAAATACGTATTTTAAATAAGATGCAGAACATATTTAGAACTCAATAAATACAATGGCTATTTCAGTAACAAAATAGTGGCAACCCTATATTTTTTCCCATTAAGTTAACTTAATTGAATTTCATTCCATACAAAATCGTAAGAATGAAGGGTGGTGAAAATACACAGATATATATCTAGTGAATATGCTACTCGTGCCACTATAACCAAAAACTGATGCAAGATTACTACGGCACGTAAAAAAGAATCAGAATAAACTTATCTCAACATCATTTAACGTAACAAGTTTTAAGTACAAAACACCGCTGTCATGCGTAGATACATAATATATTTATGTTTAAAATGACACACCCAACAAGGTAAACGAGATAGTGCCCAGCTACCACAATATATCAACACAACATTGTCCGCGATGTATTATACATGGTTGGGACAATGTCAGGCTAACGTGTCTTGTTTACTGGGATAATGTCACACAAAAACTTTCCAGCTTTAATAGAACATGTGTAATTACGCTGAACTATTATATATAAGTACTCAGAAATTCAAAAATGTAGACACAATATTTATTTATTATAAGTAGTTATCATTTAAGTACACCCTACCATGTTGAAAGACTGATTAGCACTCTATTTCACACATTTGAATATTAACACAGTCATGATGTTAGTCATTTTTTTTATTAATGGGGAGTGCTGAACAAACATGTACTTGAATAAGTATTTGATTAAAAACATCAATCGAAAAACATTCACACTTTATGCTAATGACCCATGATTAAAATGATAGGCCAAATGAAATTTGTAGGTTGAAATACAGAAGCCATCACATACTCCTGTATATTAAGGTGATATTTTCTCACAAATATCTCTTATATACATTGATATTACGGTACATTATTTTCAAGATTGTGACCATATAAAAAACTATCAAATTGTCATGTTGTGGATAAACAATAGGGATCAAGCATGTCATAGTGCACAATATATTATGAAAAACGAACTAACTTAAATTTCACATCTATAATTTAACATAATAAAATCTAATAAGGAATTTTCAAACATTTCATGTATACACATAGATGTTCACAAAGTTTAAAGTAGGTTTACAATTCTTTTCTCTTGAAAAAAAGAAATTAATACTTTATTACCCAAAGAATAAAACAGTGTTGGAGAATGGAGAATTGAGCTAGCATTAGACTACATGCCATCATTATTCAACTGCATGACACTTGTTCGGAATATCGTCTTTTTAATATTAATTAAAAAACTAATATCTGGTAGTTTAATTTGATAAAGTTCAAATGATTAATGTCCTACAATAAACAAATCCAACAAGACTACATAAGTCCAGGAGCTCCCGCGACAAATTAGAATTTGATTTAAGCAATTTTGTGTAGGGTTTTTAATGTAGTCCTAGGCTAGGTCAAAAATCAAGACGCAAGACAACTAGGTCTAAGAAGCTCAGTCTAAGAGTAAGACTAGGTCAAAAATCAAGACGCAAGACAACTAGGTCTAAGAAGCCCAGTCTAAGAGTAAGATAAGAACTAGACAGTCTGTCAGAGATTGCAAACCTCCATTGAAATTAATGATCCTAATCAGTATCCCAGTAATGGTCTACCTATCTGGCATGGTTTACCCGATATCAGGCCAATCGAGTTAACTAATAGCTGATTTACGGTCATTTTGAATTCGATATAAATTAGTTAAAAACTTAGGGTGCATCTTCCCCGAAACCTCAAATTTTGTTTTATAGTAATGGACTAACATCTAACACAGTTTGCAAAATATTGGGCATGTGAAAGTAAATAATGGCCGATAGGGGGCCATTTTGAATTTGATCTAGTCAGAATTTTTCAAGATGCATCCTCAGCTGAAATCTCACATTTCATTCTATAGTAATCGTCTAGCTATCTAGCATGGTTTGCCAAATATCGGCCATGTGAAAGTGAATAATGGCCTGAAGGCGGCCATTTTGAATTTGATCAAGTCAAAATTTTCCAAGATGCATCCTCAGCTGAAATCTCACATTTCATTCTATAGTAATGGTCTAGCCATCTAGCACGGTTTACCAAATATCGCCCATGTGAAAGTGAATAATGGCCGATAGGAGGCCATTTTGAATTTGATCAAGTCAAAATTTTTCAAGATGCATCCTCTCCTGAAATCTCACATTTTGTTTTATAGTAATGGTCTAGCCATCTAGTACGGTTACTAAAAACCGGCTATGTGAAAGTGAATAGTGGCCGATAGGCGGCCATTTTGAATTTGATCTAGTCAATTTTTTTCAAGATGCATCCTCTCTTGTAATCTCACATTTTGTTTTATAGTAATGGTCCAGCTATCTAACACGGTTTACCAAATATCAGCAATGTGAAAGTAAATAGTGGCCGATAGGCGGCCATTTTGAATTCGATTGAGTCGAAAGTTTTTAAAAGGCATCCTCTCTCGAAACGTCACATTTTGTTTTATAGTAATGGTCTAGCTATCTAGCACGGTTTACCTGATATCAGGCCTATCGAGGTAAATAATGCTGATTGTCGGCCATTTTGAATTCGTAAGTTAAAAATTTTCAGGGTGCATCCTCCCCCGAAAACAAACACTTTGTTTTATAGTAATCAGGTAATGGTCTAGCCATCTAGCACGGTTTACCAAATATCAGCCATGTGAAAATGAATAATGGCTGAAAAGGCGGCCATTTTAAATTTGATCAAGTCAATTTTTTTCAAGATGCATCCTCATCTGAAATCTCACATTTCGTTTTACAGTAATGGTCTAGCCATCTAGCACGGTTGACCAAATAACGGCCATGTGAAAGTGAATAATGGCCGATAAGCGGCCATTTTGAATTTTATCGAGTCGAATTTTTTCAAGATGCATCCTCTCCTGAAATCACACATTTTGTTTTATAGTAATGGTCTAGCCATCTAGCACGGTTTACCAAATAACGGCCATGTGAAAGTGAATAATGGCTGATTGGCAGCCATTTTGAACTTTGACAAAATGAATTTTTTCAAAATACATCCTCTCCTGAAGCCTTACAATTTGTTTTATAGTAATGGTGTAGATATCTTGAGCGGTTTTCATGATATTCCACAATATCAGGCCTGTCGAGGTGAATAATGGCTGATAGGCGGCCATTTTGAATTTTATCAACTTCATATTTTTCAGGATGTATCCTCTCCTGAAACCTTACAATTTATTTGATATTAATGGTGTAGCTATCTTGAGCGGTTTTCATGATATTCCGCAATATCAGGCCTGTCGAGGTGAATAATGGCCGATAGGCGGCCATTTTTAATTTTATCAACTTGAAATTTTTCAAGATGCATCCTCTCCTGAAACCTCACAATTTGTTTTATAGTAATGGTGTAGCTATCTTGAGCGGTTTTCATGATATTCCGCAAAATCTATCAGTCGGATTTACCGATGTTATAAATTAGGTCAAAGTGCTGGGTCAACTTCAAGGTCAAGGTCCAAAAACCTGAAAAGGCACAACTAGGGACCTTAGAGAACATGTATGTGCAATATGACTGTCATCGGCCCAGTACTTTTCGAGATCTGCTCCGGAAACGAAGTGCGCGTCAAAACGTCTAAATAGGTCATAGTTCTGAACCAGAAGTAGGTCAAAGTTCAAATACCCCAAAAGGCACAACTAGACCCCCTAGGGGTGTTGTGTGTAAAATTTGAAGACAATCGGACAAGTACTTTCAGAGTTATGCTCCGGAAACGAATTGTTTACGGACGGCCCAACGGCCCAACGGCCCAACGGCCCAACGGCCCAACGGCCCAACGCCGTCACATCATCATTTTCTCCTCTGCAACTTCGCGTATTGAATTCAGATTAAAAATATTTTAACCCGTCCATTAGCCACCTGGAAGTAACCCACATACCAAAAATTGTTATCCTAGCTTATTTTCTCACAAAGTTATAGGCAAAAGAAGAGGCCAAAAAAAAACGGAGGTAGAATCCATAGCTCCCTTCGCTCACCTACGGTGACGGCGGGAGCTAATATATATCCAGCACATAATTATAATGAGATACATGTTGATGTCTGTTTTACAATCACATAGATAACAAGGATGAGGATAACATTTCAGCACTAAACGTAAGCACTATATAATAATACAGTATAAATGCAGCATGTCTCTAGTCATGTTTTGTGCCTCTTCTCTCAATAACAAAATGAAATTAATACCATTTATAATATATCACACCATTAAGTTCACTAAATTTTTTTGTAAAGTGCACCACACATAATTTTAATCAAGAGAATTTTTTTAAATAAAAAAATATGTAGCATTTTCCACCTTCAACAAGCTGTAGGGTAGGGCCTACTATTCCCCACAACATCTTGAAGGATAAAATTACCTTAAAAATGTCACTGTTATCAGATCATGACATGTTTCCTTTTTCGCACCAAACGATTTACTGACACATACATAATAGCATTTCAGAAATAACAGAAGCTTTACTTTTTTAAGATAAGCATATAGCAGAAGACTAGAGATTATACACAATTCATAATACTTATGCCATGACAGTTTGTAAAGGTGGCAATATTGCAGTCAATAATATCTGAGAACAAAAAGTGGCAAGGGTTTGCCTACATTTTTGGTATATCCAGGTATACTTCTGAGGAATATAGCAGAATTACTTTAAGTTAGTAGATGTTGGGATACACAGGTGTAGATTCTGATTATAAGGATAAAGAGCTGCATTAAAACACCTCCGTACAAATAACAGGGTTGTCCAATGTATTCTTTCAACATTAACCCTTTAGGCCCTCATGATGCATTAAAGCATCATTTTACACCCCTGAAAACAGACTTAATTTTCCTACAACAAATGGTTTTAGAACTAAAATGTCCATGCAACTGGTTTACCAATACATGGCAATTTTCTTTACTTTTTTACCCACATCAAGTCGTCTTCATCCACTACAAGTCGAGATCGCGGCTTGTAGTGGATGAAGATGACAATGGTAAATTCAGGCTTCAAAGGGTTAATAGTGCGTGAAATCCTTGTCTTCAAAAAAATTTACTCAATACATGTATCAAGATTTCTACTCTTAATGATATAATTGAGGATAATTGTATAAATAAACACATAAGTATTTAATATGAATATTAAATATATCTATCGTAGTAGGGGAGAAGGGTGGTTTCAAAATTGTGATTTTTTTTAAATCTGTAGAAATCATAGCATGGTGGGCGGAGCAGCTCCAGCTGGTATGTTTTGGCTGGACCAGCTTTCGGCCAAGGTCATTACTTTCCTTAATCATTACTATTTTTTTTCAGTGGGATGGTGGTAAACCCCTCCCACTCTCTCAGTGGCTGGCATAGTTGAAAATTGCTTCCGTCTGGTCTAAGATTACAACAAATATAAAATCTGTCCGTGAGGTTTACAAAAAGAAAAAATCTGTAGAATGGGAAAGCCTGAAATAATGACCCTGCACATGATGCCACTAATGTAACTAAGATCGTGGTTATATTAGCGGCGATCGTAAATACATTAGGGGCATCATAGCTCAAAAAACGGGTAGGTGTATTAGTGCAGTTTTTTTTCTAACCCCTAGACAAAGAAAATCACCTTTGTTGAACTAATATTACATAAAGAACAATGTGTACATCAATTTAAAGATAAACATAATTATTTTAAAGCGGTATCAAATATAAGTGGTTGATTGGCTAGGTTATATACCGGGTATATATACTTTTAAATTTCACATCTGATCATGTCATGTTGAAAAGAAGAAACATCTATGTATGCACTTCAATTGAATAAGTAATCCACGGGCAACATGATAATATAACCAACTAACACGATAAGTTGACTCAATGTTGAATTAATGTTGGGCCAGGATTGTATATTGTGGGTCAACTGATCGTGTGCGATGGGATATCCCTGCTATGGAATATCTTTAGTATCATGCATGAAACTTTTAATCCATCGACTATTATTTTTATTGGAATAAAAATAGATGTGATTGTAGAAAAGACGAAAACATTATCAACATCCTCAGAATCAACAATCTGCTGCGAAAGGTTCTCACGGGAAAGAAAATGAGTCACCCCGAAGATATTCTAGAAATCTGTAGAAGCTAATTTGACGGTTTTCAGCAGAAACAAATTTCCTTCACAGTCAATTTGTTTAAATATGGCTTAGGTTTCTGTCTATTCTTTCCAATTTTTTTCAGACACTGTGATAAATATTTTTAAGGACAATCACATCGTATCTAAAAACGAACTAGCAGTTCAGAATATATTGCATTCACAATGTCCTTTAAAGGTTAACCCTTGTCCTGCTATGCCCGGATATATACGGGGTTAAGGATGTTTTAGATCAATAAAAATATCACTTAATTTTGATAAAATAGTTTTTAGTAGATGCTTAGTTGATCCAATAATTTAATTTTAGACATGTATTTTCATAAATAGTAATATTTTTCGTCATTTGAAGCTGGAAATTGCGTTAGCAATTCCAGCTTCGAATGACGAAAAATACAATTGAAGCAATTCAGCAGGACAAGGGTTAATGGTTTTATTTTCCCTAAAAATGGTTGGATCATTTCATATCATGATACTGTGTTTGGATATTACATAACAGTTTTATCAATACAATATTTTTATTGTAGTACAAGTACTTTCTGTACATGTGTACAGCACCAATAATCTTGTGTATTTTGTGCCGTGGGGTGAGGCATACAGTAAATGCAAGAACTATATACATGTATATACACAACAATAAATATATGTAGTGAATAAACAGTACATTTTCAAAGGCATAACATTCAACTGAGACATTAGTATATTTTTTTTATCTTATTCTAACATTCTCTTATCCGAGACTATAGTAACTAAATTATTCTAGGATTGGAATACAGCAGGTTCTACATTAAACAGTCATATTGAACATAAGGTATACTTTTTTAATTAGAGAAAAAAAAAACTCGGGTGTTCTTCCTGTACCAAATTAAAAAAATATTAGTAATGTAGCACATTTAGGTCGGTAAAAAGAGATACCAGTGAATATAATTTATATTTTTTTTTTTTAATTATTATTTATATATTTTTGCTAAAAACATGTAGATATTTTAGAGGAAAAGTAAATTGGTAGATAATTTTCAGTAAAAGAAAATAATTACTCTCGTTATTTAGAAAGTAAACCGATGTTGTACGGTTTTGCAGTATATAAAATGTAATTTTAAACAACCATGAACAAAATATATATATATATAGCATTTTTACTAATTTGTGGGTGATTTTTATCCAACCATCAACACAAATTGATCATAATAAAACATATACAAGACTTATTAAATATATGATAAAACCGTAATGTTGCATTATATAGCATTACAGTGGAGATCATTTCTAATGACAAGATAAGTACAAAATGCTAAGCAGTTTGAAGAGCACAATATTATAATTAATATACATCAATATTATTCTTAAGCAGTTTGTCAAGTCTAAATGTGTTAATCGTTTTAAAATGGTGATTACAGTGGTTGTCATCCTGTGTTCTTAGCAAATTCTGAAACAAAACAACTCAAGAAACCCCACTGGTAATGATCTTTAAAAATTCAATATTTCCAGAAAAAAGCCCCTGGAAATAGTGTCACGATATGTATCACACTTTGTAACCATTATAAATTATACGAAATGACATGATATAAAAGAGGAGTATCGATTTTGAAAAACCTGTCAGTGAAGATCACTCTTTTGTTATAGAGAGACATGATGGTGACCGTAATGATCGCCCCAGCAAACATGGTAGTTCAATGTTGCACTAGCAACTATTAAACATTCAACCAGCATAGTGTTAACGCATTGTGTTTGCTGGAATGTTATGTAAAACCACCTCCCTTTAGAGTCCACTTTGTAATAGCAGAAGAGTTGGTCTGTCATGATAAGTTATACATGCTGTAGTATGATGGTATCAACTGGTGAATGTAAAGTCATACATTCACACTGCTACTGAAGAAGTAACCCATTGATAACTCATTGAATTCCCCATAACAATTACATTGCACCCTGTAAAATAAATAAAGATCTGTGATGAGAAAAGAGATGCAGCATCAGACCTTGCACCGCTAAATTAAACAAACAAAATGTTAACCCACTTGAAGTGGGTGAAAATTACGCATATATGTATTTGTTAATTCGAGATCAAACATTTGCAAATGTTGATGTTTAAACATTTCGTTCTCAATAACTATGCTTTAACCTGCAAAAAAAACAGATTTAAAACGACTATAATCGTGCTTAGCGGTGTAAGGGTTAGCCAAATGCTGTAAATAGACCAAAACAGTTACTTCCTTATTTCTACACATTGGCAATGAATGATTGTTACATGAGAGTGACAGTCTGTAAGTACAATAATAAATCCTGCCAACAGATATATGTAGCAAGAGAAAGTGATGTATATAAAAATATACGCCTGTATGACAATGTAGTTGGCTCTGTAGAGTTGGTACAGCACAGTGAGGTAATTGTCATTTTCATCAAATAAATAGATCTGCTCCCCTCTAATTTCTTCTGTCCATCTTATCCATTACATGACAAATTCTTCAGGATTCATGCACAAGTTTTAGCAGTTAAAATATAATGCAGAAAGTTTGACAGAAAAAAACATTCTTAATTTTAAATCTTATATATCTTCTATACACTCTTGATTTAGAAGTCAATGTACAGAATTATTAAAACTAACCTTCACTTGATTATTATAATGATAAATCACCGAACTAGATATTCAGAAATCCTTTGTTTCAACACATTTAGGATTAAAATTGTTGCAGAGATTGATATAGAGTTAGAGTATGATATTCAGTTACCAGATACCAGACCAGACCTATCATTACTCCACGACCTGCATGAAGCCAATAATTTGTCACAGAGTTTGATCCATGTAGATGGTGTTGAAGATTTGGGTAAAGCATACCCATAAAAGTAGCTCTGAAATTGGATCTCCAACAACGGCCAAACATGTAGGCAGATTGGGTCAACATCTGAGGGGAAACGTTGCCACAGTCTGATCAGTTTACACATTACAACAGTCTCACCATTAACAATTGGTCCACTCTGTATGGTCCATCCGTGCTCATTCTCTTGGTCATGCTGTTCACTATATGTTTTGGCTGTGCTCCCTCATTATTGGAACTCATCATCAGAGCTGAGAAGAGTGGTTTTCTCATTGAATCTCCTGCCAGTACCCTTTGTGGGTTGTTTTTGCCCTGCAGGTAGATGGGTGGGCTGGGAAGCGGCGGTAGTTACTGCACCCTGTACATGCTGTGGCTGGGCATTACCGTTGTGTTGAGAGTACTGATAAGTATCTGGAGGCTGCACCTCGCGGTCACGGTAATACTCAAGCTCCTCGTGTGGGATATTCGTACCCTGTTGTGTGTACTGCTGATAGTTGGGGTGGAAGTTGTGAATGGCGTCTGCCATAATGTCCTTGGGGTTCATGGTTTCCTTCAGATTGCTAGAGATACTTTGCAGGGAGACGGTGCGTCCGTGTGGCACTGGTTCACTCTGCCTGTAGAGGCTGTGAGGGAAAGCAAAGCGCAGAGCAATGGCTGCAAACAGCATCTCCACACAGATAATGAAATTCTGATATCCTGCAGCCACAGTACCCTTCTTAGTAGACAAATTACCCTCCTCTGAGTAGAGAGCACTGATCACACCCGACACCTCCAGAATAGCCAGCAACACACCTAGTCAACACAACAACACACAGCAATAATAAGCTTAACCCTTAAAGCGCTGAAATATTGCTATACAAACCATGGAGACCAAAGGGTTTTTTTCAATTTAAAACCGTCGTAATTGTCTTAGTTAGCTCTTTTCACAGCATTTGAATACCCATGTTATGGGTCTACACCCATGTATGGGTCTACGGCCATTTTAAATGTTTTTACTCTCACAGTGCTGGGGTGGACTTTAGACGTCAGATCCTGATGTCTACAGACGTCATATTCTGCCGTTTGAAGTCGATCCCGCACTGTACGGGTTAACCAATACATTCATCTAGGACTTAGTAGCTTAGATCATAACTCAACATTTTAGATCAGTTTTAGAGATTACAGATTCAGGCGACCTGGCTGGCGTTGCCCGTTATTACATTGTTCCCACACTTTTTCGAAGTACTCTTCAAGGACCATTCGAAGACTTATCGACATTTTTCAAGAACCTTAAAAAATTGGTTCACTGACTACAAAAATAAGTTTAGGCCACGAGGTATGAAAAACGGCAATTTTGGGACTTTTAATACCATTTTTATCAAATCTCAGACCATGCATCAGTGAAATTATGATATGTAGAAAATATGAAATGTACATTCTTTAATTTCAATTTTTGGAAGGCAATATTGTTGCCAAGGTGACTGATGGAAGCCACTTCAACGAACAAAAATGACACTAGATAACAATTATTTTGAAGTGAAATTCCATAGCTTAGCAGGAAAAATATCATGCAGTTACATAGAGCCATGGTACATGTAGACCTGCCCTATACCAGCAAACACGAGGCTGTGGCCCAACGTTGGGTGAATGATGGGTCGACGTCGCAGCCGGTGGGCCAGCATTAACTAATAGGTGCAGCGTCTCGTGTTTGCTGGTTAAGCAGCACGTGCACAGCGCCAAAAATGCCACCAACGCCTTTGGCTGTTTGCCAGATTTCAGAGAAGACATAAATTTACCTGGGTTGCCGCAGAGTTGGCCTAGTTTCACTTACAGCTCTTTGACTGTTAAGGTCCATATTGTATGAACTATTTGCACAACATAGCAATGTGTCTGTCACCACGTCCATACGATACAACATTAGCATTTTAGACAGTGTATCTCTGATACTGATATGGAGATATTTAAACATATATACTATCCTGTACATGTGGTACTAGGTTTTAATTGCATAGAATATAATATAAGTAAAAAGCCAAAGGGTGCATGCACCCAGAAGCTATTGCTCTGTATCTGCCAATTACGCTGTGCCGTTGTTTGTCCCCAAAGTATACACCCATAAAAAACCCATTGAATCGATACAAAATTGAGATAGGAGGACGAACATTTTTTATTCTCCATCGACATTTGTCTTGATATTGATGGAATAGGCACATTGTCGCACACTACATTCGTAAACCACATCATTATTTAAGCTTTCCCCTTCCTTCAATCACTAGCTGTCGCCGTTGTGTGACGTTTGTCACGATCAACAACAAACCATCACAGGTTGATCAAAATCTCGGTTTATTTATGTTCTTACAAAAATCAAGGACTTTTGAGGTCTCGAATTTTTTTTCTTCAAATTCATGGACTTTTCCCGTTTTCAAGGATCCATGATAACCATGTTATTATTATACCAGGAACAAGTCTATATAAGAATATCAATCTACGCTCCCCATGCTCATGGGGTCACAAGGGTTGGACTGTTACTTCAGACGTGGTATAATTATGTCACTCTATCTTACTAACATCATTAGCATACGCGACTGCCGTATCACGGCGATATTTACAAGTGTGCAGTTATTAAAGAGTGGTGGTATCCACTGCCCAGAGACTGTGTCAACACCCAAGCCCAAAATAATCAAGCCTATGACAAAAATTGTATAATGAGACCCTACCCTAAATCCATAGATTACAAAGAATTTACACTACATGTAATATACTGGAAGCTATGTAGCTGATATACTTGAGTTGAAGGTGTTGACTTTAGCTGTGTAGGTCTACACCAAAAAACAAAAGGTTGCATAAGACTCAAATTAGTCTGCTGAAATGTTGTTTGTGGGTGATGTCGTGGGACATATATATTGCAAGCGTCCAACATCACTACAGGACTCACCCACACATTGTACTCATTTGCAGCTCATTTACTATAATATGAAATCATTCAAAACATTTTTGTTATTCAGTAATGTTCATCTGTGTGACTTACCTTGCCAGAAGGAGAGGAAAATTACAGACTTCACAGTCAAAAATTTCAAAACTGGGTCAAAGGGAGTAAGCAGATCCTTGGTAGCGAAGTAGAAGAGGAAGAGAGCATACAGAGCCAAGCCGATGGACGAGTTGTAGATTAGAGTGATGTAAAGATAACCACTATGGACACTGTAATCATAAAATACCCCATCTAAATTTAACAGTCTTATAGATAAAGAATTAACATGGTGTCAGCAAACTAACATGTACACTGCTCTGCAAAGCCAATTACTTGTAAAATAAGCAGTACAGCAGTCCAGCCAGTCATATTTCATTTATTTTCTGCTACATATCATTTTGATTTATGAACTTAAATACAGTGAACACATTTGGACTTAAATATTAACATATCATTAATGTGAGGAGATTACGTAACAATTGAAATAATAATTTTAAAATTGTTTTCACATAATTCATTTTAATTGCTTATACTGGAGGGATGTATTTAGTCGATAATATGAACAAAATCATTTTGAAATGATGCAACATCAGAACCAAAAAGAATCGATTATTTATATTGTTGTAATGACTGAAATAATGAATCATTATCTAATCCTATAATTTACCCAAAGTCTCCATCCTTGTAGAGTCCAAAAGCCTGCAGCACCAAAGTAATAATTGCCATTACTGGCTTAATGATGCAGAACTGCAAGGTGGCCTGTAACAATCACAAATAAGAGAATAAAGATAAGTTTGACATTTCAATAAATGACATAGTCCTAATTATTAGAAAAGGCATATAACACACTGATGTGTGATACCACATACCAAGTATCTATGCATTGGATAACATAATCTTGCACTATATATATACATATTTAAATCACACTACTGTAGAACATTACTTGACACATTTTATGCGACATATGATGTGAATCAGGTGAAATACAACAAGAACGAACATTGATAAATACATGTATAATGTATAGCAATTTAACATCTGATGTGGTCTAAAACAGCTGTTAATACATAACGAACCATTCACCACCAAAGGTCCATTGTTGTGAATTGAATTATCATGGGCTTTGGGAAAAGGGTTACGTTAGTTTAGATCAGTGGCTGATGTTCATGTTCAGTCTGCACAATTTATTTTTTCTAGAAAAAGAATTTAATTTACATGATTTCACAAAAGTACAAATGCATTGGCAGGGAATATTATCAGTCTATGTGTGTGCAAAATGATATTCAAAAACAGTTTTAATGCTACATACCTGTTTGCAAAAACGAAGAAAACCGATTGTATACTGCCGTCCAGCCAAGCAGCATGTACAGTAAAACCAACTCGATCTGAAGAAGATGTATTTACATGTGAATCATTTAATAAAATACATTTTCAGTGGCCTGAAATGCTGTGTTATTAAAACTATTATATTAAAAGAATCTCTTCATTCACGGAATCATCCTATTCGATGGGCATTGCCCCCCACCAAAGCCTTGAAAGTGGAGGCTACTTCAAACATTTAAAGATTGCCAAACCCCAGGAAAAAAAGGTTCCTTTCAAAACATTTCACTAGAGGGTCTACTCTAATTATTTTTTTAATTGCTACAATCAAAACTATCCGCCCACCCACCACCTTGTCAATTTCTTTTAATTAATTCTACCAAGACGTTCATCAGATTGTAAGAAATATCTAGAAAACTGATGAGTCGAATTTGAATGCAATCCAACAAACGGATCAGAAGATACATACATGTATCATGTGGAAGCCATCTGGGAAAACACACCTCTAAGTAATTTCCCAAACACACATAACCATTCTGATAAATTCTTGGAGGTAAATTTATTAATGCTGTTATTGAATATGGAAAAATTGTGTATTTAACAAATTTGTCATTGAAATAATCAATCATAGTTTGATATTGTATCAGTACACACAGTACATTATTGTGCATATAGAATGTATTTATATAATATCACAAATTAAACTTTACATATCCTGATTGAATCATCACTTACTCAATTGGTTTACCACGGATCTCTGACATGATAGCACTCTCTCCACCCAGATACTCATAACAAAGACTGAGAAAACTGTAGATCACAAAGGCTGCAAACAAAAGCACATCTTCAGTTGATTAACTGATCAGTAAGCTGATTAGCAACTTAACAGCTATTGAAAAATACATTTTAAAAAGTGATTTATCAGCTATTGACTATGATAATAATATATAACTCAAAAGGTTTTTAGAATTTTATTTCAACAAATGTTTCTGAACAATAAGTAACATATAAAGGCAAGAAGCAATTGAAAAAAGTCCATGCATTTAACCACCGATTCCCTGCATACGGGTAAATATCATTACACCCAAGTTTCATCACCAATCCTCTGTATAAAGGGAAAGATGCCTCTTTCACACTGACTCTCAGTTCAGGGCTCTATGTAAGCAGTAAATTGATGTGAATTTATAATTAATTAGAACAACATGATATTACTGCTATAGATATAAAGTCAAATCCAGTATCCTGCTCATAGATTTTTTTCAAACTTCAAAATGGGAAGAAATACCAGGTGGTGTTAAATACAAAGTGAACATTTAATCCCTAGAGATTTAAATGACAAATGTCTTACATCATCAGCATAATAAAGTTCTTGTAATCATTTTATTGGAAGACCATCTAGGAAAATGCACTTTTATGTATTGTTGCCAAAAAAAGTATATGGGAAGAACTTCCCAGCTACATAATACGTCATGTATGTGAAAAATAAAGAAAAAAACATTCTGCAGTGAACTTTTGACTTAAGTACAGCTGAATAACTTGAGGCAGCATCCTTGGCGACAGGCACAGTAGAATATTAAAACACTATAAACATCCCGATAATGCTTAATATAATTTTTATCAGTAAATTTACCAAATTTCACATGGTGATATTGGACCTGCTTACCTTCATAGCAGTCCCTCACTGTGTTAAAGTAGACATAGGTGTTGTCGTTGCTGAAGAAGAATAGGCTGAGCCATGAATCAAATGCGTAGATTGGCACAATGAACAGGATCCGTACAATCCATCTCTGCTCGTTTGGGCAAGTATAGTGCTTCAAGTGCATGAAAATCTGTAGTAAACAGTACATAAAACTCAAACTTACTAGACTTTGAATACGAAGGCAATGTGAAATTAATATTCAATCATTAGCGTGCTGGCAACAGTTGGTAGATCATTAAGACATATATAGATATTGATTACCATTTGCAATATATCTAAATTACAATCGCAACACACATCGGTGGATTTCGATGATAAATGTAGAGGGCATACGACTGGAATTTAAGCCTACGGTTATGGGGGGGGGGGGGGATTCATCAATTGGCCTCAGTTGGAATATGTTTTTCTTTTGTAGGTTCTCACAAATGTTACGCACACGTAAATTATGACTGCAAACCAACTGTTATTTGTTTGTAATTGTTTCGTCTCGGTTTTAACCGATTATTTTAAGTGCTGAAAAATAATATTGGAACATTGGAACATTGGTGCAACGTCCTGTGTTAGCTGGGAGTTAGCTTTGTTTTAGTTTGGCATGCAGTCGAATCTTAGTAATATTCGTGTGCAATATGTATATGTAGAATGCATATCAATATATGTATGTCTCATGTATGCATACTGACGCGTTAACCCTTAAAGCGCTGAATTTTTTTTTTTTTAAAACCATGGAGACCAAAGGGTTATTTTCATTTTGAAATCATCATAAATGTCTTATTTAGCTCCTTCTGATTAATTTGAGTACATATGTTATGGGTCTACGGCTATTAGAAATATTTTTACTCTTACAGTGCGGGAATCAACTTTAGTCGTCAGAATCTGACGTCTACAGACGTCATATTCTGACGACTAAAGTCGATCCCCGCGCTGTAAGAGTTAAACCCGAGATAAAATACAAATAAGATCTAGAATTGTATTTGACATGACACGTTACATTCCTGTCTTACTGCCATGTGGATACATTCTCGAGATCTGTTCAAGATCAGTATTCAGCAAACACGATACATTCACCCAATGATGTTTCAATGTTGGCCCACCGTCTGCGACGCTGCGGCAAAATTGAAATAACATTGGGTCAATGTATCGTGTTTGCTAAAATAGTCATACTGATAGAGAGAGCTTGTCATAAATCGATTTCCATATTGTCATAGTTACAGGGATAAAATGTCAATTAACTCATAGCAGTCTAAGTCCGAGCCCAGCTCGGACCTGGCGTTTATGACGCTGCAGTCTAGGTCCGAGCCCAGCTCGGACCTGGCAATAATGCTTAGCCATTCACCAAATGACATCACTTGCCCAACTATGAACCAAGTATGGGCAACATACAACATAAAGAGTTGACTTATCTGCATCGCAACTGTTTTCGAAATAAAAATCGAACACCAGGCTCAGATGATTAGGAGGCTTTTGGTATTTCCCAGATGAGTTGGGAATGTCAAACTTGGTGCATCTCAAAATTTGAAATCCAGTATGAATCTCAGGGAATTTAGGCAGATTGCTAAATCCCATGTTAATAACTCCTTCACCCTATTAATTTGTTTATAAAAACCTATTGAATGCTTCTCCAAACCATTTGTGATGTATTTCAATATATTTTGTGTGGATTGATATAATAGTGTACAACTGAATCTCCGTGAATCTCAAAAATACCATTTTTAAATAAAATTTCAAAAAATTGACTACCTAATTAGCATATTCAAAATGGCTGTCAGTTGCCATGGCAACATCACATTAGCCGTTTAAATGAAGTGTTCTCTGAATATATATTGCATGTGTATTCCTATGGTGTATGGGAAATACATATGACATAATTCTAAATTTATATTAAAAGTAGGAGAATATGTCTCAAAATTACAAAAATGGCCAGACCACACAGACGTCCAATGTCAAAATGGCCAGACTGCTATGAGTTAATTCATGTATGTCGATTGTACTGTATCTAATCAGTTACAATTATTTAGCACTACATGAACATTTCCGAAATCGCCATGACAATCACAGTTGCTACGCAATCAAAATTATTGGCTTAAATGCGCTAGACAACAGAGCAGAAAGATCACGAGTTCCCTGTAGCAATGCTACCATATGGCAGCGTAAAAGTCAATGAAATATGCAAGCTGTTGCCTCAATCGTTACAATATCACAGAAAAACAAACACCCGTGCACATATTCAACAAGCGATTTCACAGCGTTTATCTGCTTTAGCAATCGCATTGCCATCTAATGGACGTCATCATATTCATTATCGTCTGCAAGAAATGGCGCAGGTAGTGGTCACAGTAGTAAGCCTTCTGATGGCGTACAAGAGACATTGGACCAGCGCTGGTGCAAGGGTGGATCAACGGCAGAAGAATTGGCCCGCCCTTACATTAAAGCTGGGCCGTGCTCGACGGGAGCGCTGCTTTATTGATCGGACAAACAAGGCCGCGGCCAGGCAGGCAGTCCCCTTGGCCATTCACCCGGCAATCCCTGCGTCACATGCCGACCTTCGGCCAATAACTACACGCTCTTAGAGACGACACGGACAACCCAGTGTCAGCGTCTGATTAGTATTAATCTGACCGTGAGAGCAGCGTGTTCAAACCGATATAATGACAAATAAACAGCTGTAGCCGTCTATCTTTGCATGTATCTCTCTTATAGCCTACTCGCCAGATTGACCTCGCAACCCATTATAGACAACCGCTCTGCAACCGTACTCTATTATATATTAGCTTCCATTTTTCCTCCGTTTCGACAAAACATACTACACGGGCCTTGACAATCTCATGCACTTATTCGAGAGTTGTTGCTTCGTTTGTTATCCGTTCTCTACAAGAATCCACACCATCTGGTTAGCTTCTCTATCTGACTTTGCCGTATACATACATAGTATACATGTATAATGTAGAAGCTAATTCTGGTAACGTCCGTGGCGTTGAATAGCCTCTCACAGTACGTACGTGGATTGCACGTTAATAATAGTGTGAGTAGTCAAAGCCTCTGCATGCATGTATCTCTGCATGCGTGATCCTCTGGCTCATTAGCCAGATTACAATGATTGAATACCAGTAGGCATAATCATAACAGGCAGCTCGGGTTACGTGACAGACAGAATTGACTATTTGCTGGGTTTTTCATGTAGCTGCTGATAAAGTCATCAAGAGTTTCTTTATAATAATGTATGTGTCGCCCTCTTATCTTAACAGGAACGAGCTAATAAATACGCCTACATTATACATTCAATGAAATATTTTCTATTTAATCTGCCATATGTATTTATAATTATAACGTTGATCTAGCATATGTAATACGTGCATATCATAATAAATAGTAAATGAGAAATGCATTATGTAGAAATGACGATATGATATATATTTTCCTTCACTGTATCTAATAAACAGATGAGGGGTTATGGGCTTGCCTCTTTGATTACCGCCGACATGCACAGACAGATAGAAAATAGTTAATTGGAGATGCGACCAAATGTTGAAGGTTCCATTGCAGGACTATAGCTTAATATCATACTACGCATCTTCCCTAGACAAGTCATGCTGACAAGCACGCAATGCTCGTCACAATGGATATTAACCCTATTCAGCGCGGGGACCGTCTTTAGATGTCAGAATCTGACGTCTATAGACCTCAGATTCTGACGTGTAAAGACGGCCCGCACTGGAAGAACTGTATATAATGAGTATAATGAGTATAATGAGTATAATGGTCGTAGACCCATAAAATAGGTATTCAAATGAAGCAGAAAGAGCTAACTAAGACATTTATGATATTTAAAAAACCCTTTGGTTTCCATGTTTTATACATAAATATTTCAGCGTTGTAAGGGTTAAGAGATATTCCAAACAGAAAAAGGTACAGAGACAATTTATAGGACATCAAACAGCGAAAAGAATATACATGTGTGTGCCACAGGAACATATGCACATTTTAAGAAAAACATGTACATTTATATATGTATATATTTGCAGAGAATATGCCAAAATCTTTAAGGATATGTATAGAGTTCTATAAGCAGGCGGTTACAGAGCAGTCAGGCACGAATGTCACATATTATAGACGATTTCTTTAAATTATTTAACACCAAAGTGATGAACAGTCCATCTTTGTCTCTTGGTATCATGTATCATTCAAACATATGGCGATCTAGTGTAGAGAGAAAGTTAAAATGATTGCTTTTAACATAATGTCAGAGTTGAAACATTAGTGGGGAAACGAGGGCAGACTGTGTCGAGCATTGCAGCCCAGCAAACTCGAGTAGCTCATCCAATGCTGGGTTGATGTTGCTCCTCCGTCCAAGACATCGGCACGACATCAAGCTAGCATTGTGTGATCTTGTAGCGTTTACTGGGATAGGATAAGGTCAATCCTGACAAGCAGCCTGGGGACGCCTTTGGTCAAATCGGACCACATGCTCCTCTCAGCTTGCCATGCAGGAAACGTCACACACTGGGTTAAGGTTGTGTAAGCGTTTAGCGATGTTGGCCTTAAGTCAAGCCAAAGTCGTGCGTTTGTTGTGACTAAAGAAAAGCTCATTTGATCTCTTTGCTTTCAGGCTTTCCTTTTCAATTGTATGATTACCCCACAAAAATGCTGAGCTCACCAATGTATCAACATAATATATGGTGAAGTAGCCCACCCTGATCTGGACCTTAACTAATGAGTAACCAAAATTAGAAAAATAATACATCGGGGTTATTTCTGTTGTCATGGAGCTGAAGAATGCCACAGGTGTCCACCCAATTCGTTGTGGCTTGGTCATGATTTATTGAAGGAAAAGGGAAAAGCTATTTCCCGCGATCTTTGAGGGTCTTCGGTGATAAGATATAAAGGATTTCCCGTGTCCGAACCCAAAACAAGGCCAACTGAGGCCTCCAAAGCATCTTCCCTCACGTATATTGCCAGTGGTTGAACACAGCTATTGCTACGATAATCAGTTACATTTCACGTTTTAAGTCAAAACAAAATTTGTGTAACGGTAATGTTACAAAGTTTGGTATTGAAAAATGAATCACTGATGAATAGACTATTAATAGTGAACATTATTATACATAACTCTAATAATTATCCACTGACTGTATATCATGTATATGAGAACATATACTCTAGGATCTAATAAATATAAGTATATCTAAACAACAGATGATTTATACCAATCAGTAAAGCGGTACATCCAGAAACACTCATACAATATTGACAGGCTATGTAGTCATAGGGACGCTGTATATATATAATATATGTTGTTGCAATGAGAATGTTATATACTTATAGTTTGCTACATACAGTAGATAATAAAGACTGCGATTTTACTAGAAATATGATGTGTAATATCGTAATCGATCAATGCTGTTATTATACTGCGCACTACAAGGATGACACACCGGTAAACACAATCACTCTACCTATACACTCCAAACTAATCCAAATATAGGCCAAAACAAACAAAATGTATATACCGAGACAATAAACCGAACGGCGCGATGTAGGCCACCCCAACGAGAAGACGACCACATATTTATGGGAAAAACTGCTATTGTTAAATGGAACGAATCTGGTCCGCGGCGATACTGGGTCCAGCGTTATTTGCATGTTGTTTAGTGAACTCTTCTTTAGCAAGTACCCTTTTAAGCCTGAATATTCCACTGAAATCTTCAATTACTCCATGCCACAAATTTTTAGGATGAAGACGACTTGAAGTCGTAGAGCATCACTTTTCAGCACTAATGTTCATTTAAGTGAAATTTTTATAGGATAAAAACAGTGCAGTCCATTGATGAGATGAATGATGTACAGTTGATGACTTGAGGGTGGTGTGATAGGGCATGGTGGTATATTGAGAGTGCTTTCCTTCACTCATCAATAAGGGGTTCTGGGCATGTCTAGGGGATTTACATCCAGAAATGCCCAGACAGTTAGGAGACTTGGGAAAACACAGTTCCGATATCCTTGGGTTGGATAGACCCCAGAATAACAATGACTGAGGGTAACTCCATCCATCTCACGAGAGCCGAGAGGACCTAATGTCTAACACTTCATTGTCGGTATTTTAAGGCCTTGCCACGGTCACCCACCAGTGCCTGCACTGATGCAGAAGCTGCATTGACACAGATGTTGAGTGAAGGAAGCAGGGTACGCCGCTGTGAATCCACGCGCAGATTATAGCCCGACACGTGGATCCTGCAGATTCCCTTAGATAATTGCTGTAGACTAGTGCTTCCGTACCATGCCGTACAGCACGCAACAGACGGAACAGATCACCAATGACCCTCCCCAGGTGGAGCGAGAAATACTACTACTTGCAACCATACCCATAACCATTAGTTTTTGCATGAAAATATCGTTCTAAAATGTTAGGTGTGAAATGATGCTTTGAGACATCATGGTGGGTTTGAAGGTTTAAACAAAACAAATTTATTCTGCATATTATAGAGTAGCCACACAACATGGGTGACTGACTGGTTAGTTTTACTCTGATGAGCTTCCGTAAGAATGAATGCTTGCGCTGCTTCGTACTACAGTGCGAAGCCACCAGTAGGCAACCATTTAATTCGTCCGGCCAGACCCCAGGTTAAGGTTAGTTGGGGTTGTTTTACCATCGCTGCCTGTGTAAGGGTTTCCATTATGAATACGTGTGCCACTCTGATGGACAAAAAAGTTGTTACTGCGCACAAACCCAGCCTAATACATTTGGAGGTCTTCCTATGAACCCTTGATTAACTATTGCAGCGTTTAAGCTTAGAATGTATATTCACTTGAAGTTGCAATTTTGACGTGTTGATGCAATATACAACAACAAAAAACCAATAAATCAGTTTTATTTTACACTTTTACACTTCGAATTTAGCCAATTTCATTTCACTCTTAGTATCGCATCGGGCTGAGAAATCATGTACCGTGATGTATATGATCCTTGAATCCCAATTTAATTTTATCAAGTGATATATATATATATATATATGTATAATATATAATATATGTATTAATGTATTAAATTAAATATGTGTTTCTGCCATGAAGCAGTATTATACTCAACTGATAAAAAACAAAAATGGCAAATTCATTGAACCACGACTAAAACCTTTTCATTTTTGCGGCCCGGCAGGTAAGTGCTTACATAAAAAATAAACATTTGTTATTTAGCCGTCATGCATTAACATACAGCACAACATACAATGTATATCACATGCTTATTTTACACACGACACTTCTTGTTATATGGGAGTATAAGTTATGACAGTGTAAGTAGTAGCATCTTGTCAAAACAAGTCTCGAGGGCGCGGCGATGTGCACAGCAGCACATCGCTTGATGGTTGAAGATGAAATAGTGGATAGTCAGACAACGTATATGGAACACTATATTAAGTGTTCATGAGGCGTGACCAGTGGTGACAGTCTATATGTAATATTCGCATTGTGTGATTCTTTATATTATGTGGACTATACATAACCTACTGTATTCCTGGTCTGCTGAGATACGTGTAGGAGCACTTCATACATACACGAAGTTTTAACACTGATTAAGTACAACAATCTGTAGGGATATGTGATGTTTACCCTTTAACAGGTGCTTAAGAGTCAATCACATATATTTTTGTTTTCAATCCCTTCTATTGATTATCACGTTAAATAACGTTAGTACCTTTTAACACATCCGAATAATTATCAGACATTTGAAATCGTGGATCGCGTTAGCGGGCAGGGACACAACTTCAAGCGGGTGAAAACAATCTTTGTTAATTTATAAAGGTAAAAATAGCCATCAATTGATGGCAGGACCCCTCAGCCGTAGGCTCAGTCCATCAATATCAAGAAATAATTAAAAAAAATGACCCCCACTACCACCATGTCAATTTTTTTTTAAATGGCTGCGGCAGCCATTTTGTTTTTAATTCATTCATCCCAAAAGTTATTAAGATCATCAGAAATACCTAGAGAACAACCATACCAAATTTGAATACAATCCAACCAACGATTCATAAGTTATCGTGCCCACAATCTTTTTATGCGGCCATCTTGGAAAATGGCCGCTTATGTCTTGGGGCCAAAAAAAATATATGGGATGAATCGCCCAGGCACATAGGTCATGTCTGTAAAAAAATAAACAAAATTCACCAGTTAACTTTTTAGTAAGAGCTGAATTTGTAACCGCCCGCCCGCACGCCCGACCGCCCACCCGCCGGACCGCTCGCCTCTGTTGATCACTATACCCCACAGCTTTAATGGCTGAGGGGTAAAAATGGTTAATATTTATTTAAGAAAAGCATTCGAAAAATATAAATAAGAAGTGTAGATAAATCACTTTTAGGTCAGAAAAATACGAGTGTATTTTAAGTCATTTTAATGTAATCTGGTAATGGACGTCATCAGGCTGGCACTTAAATAAATAAAATGAATGAGTTTTTTGGCCATCTTTGTGCATATATAGGCTAAACTGGGCTTGGAGAACCTCCTCAGGATGGTGAGATGAATGAGATGACACTGCTCTCCAGACACAGGATTCGAAATTTGAGCTTTGGCGGTCTGAGGCCGAGTACGCTACCTCTCGGTCACGGAGGTTCCCAACAATATTGAATCATTACGACTGGGCGGGGAAGAAACATTTTGTTCCTTTGAAATTTGAAGGCCGGAAAGGGGTTTGAACCCGCGATCTCCCGACTTTCCATGCAAGCAGCTTTAACCACTGCACCAGCTTCCCCCCCCCCCCCCCCCCGCCGGCTGGCACTTAACAACACACAAATTCATGATGCAAAATTTGTAGGATATATACATTGGGTCAAGCGTTTTCTCACGTACACTAAATAGCGTACACCATCAAAACAACGTCGCGTGTTTGTTATAATGTTTATAAAGAACACTTATACTTGAACAGACTGTTTTGGTCTGGTCATTATAACAAAGGAACATATTTTAGGATTTTCTGTAAAGCTCGAAAAATGCTCCATGTATACTGTAACTAAAGGCCAGTGTTGACAGATAATTTCAAGTGTACACATGTACGTGTAGACACCATGCACACCTATGAACAGCGAGGCTGAAATAGGCAGGCCAATTATAGGTCTACATGAAACGTTTTCCTTAAATTATGTTGGAAGGCTAAACACCGTGTCATTCAATTTAACACATAAGGTAACCAGTGGTAACTACTGTAATCGTATGATTGGATATAGCATCCCTACAATAATGCGCCAAATACTGGCCTGCGAAAAGATATTATAAGCCGACAGATGGCTTAACATAGTAACATTCTTAACACGAGACATTGACTAAAACATGCTGTTTTAAAGTTGGTCCAGCGTCTGCGACGTTAAAACAACATAGGTTCAACATCAAGATTGTGCTTTTCTGGTATGTGTCATCTACTAGCGCCGCCTGATTTTCAAATCTAGCATTCCAGCCAAGAACGGACGTTAACTCACAGCTAATACTATAAGCTGAACATGTCATGTGGTATGCCGCCGAAAGCAATAACAGAATTACTGGTGTATTATCCAATAAAAATAGTCAACATTATAAGCTCCACAGTGAGTATTACGAAGCCCCAGACACGACATTTAGATTTAAAAAAAATAACTCAATATATTAAGTTCACAGCTCAATATGTCGAGTTGACAACTAGATATATTGAGTTAGTATTCTCGACATATTGATTTGACGCGATATATTCAGTTTAGCCTACAACTCGATATATAATATTGAGTTGACAACTCGATATATTGAGTTTACAACTTGATATATTGAGTTAACAACTTAATATATAATGAGTTAAAACAAAAATATCAACCCAAATGTCGTTTCTGGAGCTCCGTAGAGTATATATCAGCGATGACTGAGAATTCATAACCTTGTAAAGTTGATCCTCACAACCACTTCAGGACGCTCGGTGCCCAGTGAATAACATCATAATTGCATTAAAGCTCGGCATGGCCCGCCGCCAAAATAAGATGAACTCAAGAAGGTAAAGTGGAGTGTAAGAAGTGACTGACGACCGTCCGGCCCTATATATATATATAATATATTTATGCTATCATATGATTTTATGATACAGAATGCTACATGTACATGTATAATACTTATGACAGATCCTGTGCTGCAGAAAAAAATTACACTAACAAAGTAAAAGTAACAACGTAAAACCTGTCATTTTTCACTTTCAACAGGGTACGTAAATATGGTCAAGTTATCGCACCTCACGGTGAAATTAACGACGTAAAATCAGAGCAGTCGGCTTTTTTCAACCAATACGGAGCTTGACCGAGAACTGGTCATTATCGGCAGGATACAGGATCCATTATAGCGCCCACAAGGAAATGTTTATGCCGACGCCGCCTAACTTCAATTACAATTGAATATATAGCCAACTAAAAAGACGTGATAATACGGTAATAACCTATATATATCAAAATCAACACAACAGTACTGCACGAGAAATGCTGACATAACACGTCAACATTGACATGTGATGTAGGATATTCAAGAATACGAAATTTCGGTTTGTCATGGTCAACAACTTCAAAGGCGAGTATACCGATGCACGCCAGGCGAACATGTTAAGTGACTGATGAGAGCAATATTAAATATAGGATAAACACTAGTTGCATTGAATGTATAATTCTGGCGATTTGCGCTATGGGAGAGTGGTTCAACGAAATAAAACATGATTATTTTAACATCGCATCTATGTTTGTTTGTTTCTCGGTTTTTATCTTTTTTCAATTTAGACTATTATATTATGTCAGTTGTCCTGTCAGCGCCAGGATAGCTCATTGGTAGCGTGGTAGACTCTTAGTATATATGTCAGTGTGTAATTCTGTGTCATGTTCATGTTGATTTTGAATTAATGTTTTTTTTTCTAATAATATACAACCCATAGATCAACAATTTTTTTCCTCCAGTGGTTGTAAAAAAAATCAAAATGGCCGCCACCGATGACAAAATTGTCAATAATCGACATGTATTTGGCCAGAAATGAAACACAGACACAAGCTATGGTTCTTTTTAAAGTTAGAGACAGTTCATAGATACGTTCTACATATGTAAGCAGACAATACACTAGATATAAGTATTGTACATAAGGCTACTGTGAGATTTATCTTCCTGCTACTGGGTGATTTAACGGCACCATACAATGTACCAGGGATGTAGAATTAGTCACCGGGCACTCCCCTCCACCACTACTCACCCCACACCAACTTTTGCTTAGTAGTAGTAAATCATTGCTTTACGTCACTTTTCGGCACAAAAGGTCTTTTAAGTGACATTATAATACGATAAAAACGTTGTAGTCAATTGATGAGATGAATGATGTACAGATGATGATGTGAGGGTGGGGGTGATAGGGCATGGTGGGTTATTGAGAGCGTTTTCTTTCGCTCGCCCGATAAGGGGTTCTGGGCATGTCTAGGGGATATACCCCTAGACATGCCCAGACGGCCGGAGACTTGAGTTTCGCTGTACAATTTAATGATGAAACTCTGTGGCATTTCGCGCAGCTCCGCTATCCTCGGGTCGGATAGTCCCCAGAGTAACAATAGGAAGGATCACTCCCTCTGGGTAACTCCATTCATCCCACGTGAGAGACCTAATGTCAAACACGCTATTGCCGGTTATTTAAGGCTACCACGGCCTACATCAGCGCTAGCACTGATGCGGGTGCTGCATTGGCTCCGCTGTTGAGCGGAGGAAGCAGGGTATGCCACTGGCAATCCGCCCGAAGATTATAGCCAGATACGAGGAGGCTGCAGCTGCCCTTGGATGATTGCTGTAGACTAGTGCTTCCGTACAATGCCGTAACAGCATCCAGCAGACGAAACAGATCCCTATTGACCCTCCCCGGATGGGGGCGAAAAGTACTACTACTAGCAATCATCCCAGTACCCCAACTTTTGTTTAAGCTTTGATATGTCCAAAACATGACATGAGATGTTACCAGTAAAAAAAAAAGGACAAATTTTATATTTTGACCGTTTTATGGGGGTACCCCAAACATGTCTAGAATTAGGGGGTAGGGTTACGTGAGCGTACGTCATTGATTTTCTGACAAACCAATCAGCACACCCAATACACCATATAACAGATTATTAAATTATAGTTTAAATAATACATGTACATCACGCATTGCAGTAGAGTAAATAATCGTCTCTCCACATACGCTTAAGAATATTTAGTATTATAAAAAAAATCAAAATGAACAAAACAAACTAGTCAACATGGTCCAAGAAGACGACATAATAAATCGTATTTATTGGTCTTAACAATATCTGGCATATGTTTTCTTAACCCAGATATGTGTATGCTTAAAAATGAGTGTTTTTTATGTTTATTATTGTAATACATATTTTTTAATGAAACAATATTGCAGCCTTTCAGGACAATATGTTTATTTAGCCTGGGCTGAAATCTGAAAAATGGAACTTTGCTCGGGATTTTGGTGTGTACTTTTTAACCCATTTGTTTTTACATAAAGTGTGTGTGCTGAATTAGAATATGTCGGTAAACATTCTATATTTGGTGACCTTCACCTTCAAATTATCAAAACACAAAATGGCCACCAAAATGCTAAGAAAATCCCAAATTTTCTATATATAGTTTGTCGCACATGAAAGCACAACTTATGTTTTTTGCAAGATTATTAATTGATAATTTTTTTCTTGTGCCTTTGGAAAAAAAATACCTTTATTTGACCTTTAAATCCAAGATATCCAAGATATCCGTTTTTTATTTATTTACTATTACTATAAGTATACTGCTAAACATGTTGACGAGAATATGACGTATTTTTAGTAACATAAGGGATTAGGAATAAACGCTACTGACGAGTGAATTTGGAAGAAAAATCCAAAATGGCCGCGAAATTAATCTCCACATGAACAAAAAACAATCTAAATGTAAATTAAACCGCTTTTTTTTTGTTTGTGGCTCGGAATTGCTCAATTTATTGATTTTGTATGATTTGGGAGCCGAAAAAAACATTTCTGATGTTTATTGTTCATCGTCTGACCTATATTTTATCGTGAAAACCAAGATTAACGTCATTTTAGATATTTACTATTAAAAATAATGACGTAATTCTAAATACTAAGCACATCAAAGCATGTTAGCATACACTGTGCTTAAACACAGTTTCGAATGACTTGTAACCTAATCTGCCGTATTACATAGTCAATTTCTAGATTTCCATTAAACAAATGTTGTTTATGATATTTTAGTTCGCTTTTATTTGTGTGTTGGCGGTAACCATTTTGAATTAAAAGGTCAAATATAGGTCATTTATATCGAAAAACATGAGACATAAATTTATCAACTCCAAATCATGCAGAAATCAGGAATTGTGAAATAATATTATAAAAAAAATAAAAACGATGGGGTTTTGGCGGATATTTTTTGCTTTGCTTATTTAAAGGTGAAGGACACCAAATTTATAGAATGTTATCCGACAGATTCGAGTTCAGCACACACAAATTATGTAAAAGCATTTTGGAAAAATAAATATAGACTCAAATGCCGTGCCAAGACTGACGTTTGCGTAACCCTACCCCCTCATTTTAGACAGGTTTGGGGGTATCCCCTTATAAGCGGTCAAAATATATAGTTCGCCCTAATTTTGTTTACTGGTAACATCTCATTTCAATGCTGGGAGACACTCCTGTAGGAATTGTTATTCCTAATGGAATGTAACCTCTATGATGTATGCACGAGTTTATAGGTATTTTAATACAATTTAGTCCATAATTCAGTATTATCTATATTTATTTCATCGAAATATGATATTCTAGCCGTTCTCATGGATTAGACACAACAAATGACATTGATTTTTTGTTTTTATGTTCATTATTAGTGATAATATAGCAGAAACTTGATTTTTGTATTAGTGGCGGCCATCTTGGATTTTTCATTAATGGGCAAAGTTTGTATTTGTCCGGGTTATGATATATAGATGTGAGAAATCATCATCAATCAAAATCAACATGAACATGACACAGAATTTTGATATGCTACATACATGTAGCTACATGTACTATCAGAGCCCAAATCACGCATATTAGAAGCTGCGCTAAGCGCGTGGGTCTAGCCTTGGCTAGAAAAGATGGAATTACGCTGCGGTCAATTTTCTTTCTTTTAAAATATACATAAATACTAACTGTTCAAATACATGAGATAATGACAACCACAACAACTCGATCAACGCCGTATTAATATATATACCTTAACTTATTGAACATAATAACATCCAAAATAGGTGAGACATATATTAGACAAAACGATTAGTTGCGGAGGCTGTTGATGTATAAGGCTATCGATCAATGGGTCCTGAATATAAGATGATGGCTACTTTATCCACATTCATGGAAGATATTATTACGTCGATAACGAGGTCTGGTCTCCACAATCCAGTATACAGTCGGCATCGTGGTGAGGAAGGCATTGTGGTGTGTTCCTCAGGTAACACTTAATCACCGATCAATCTAGTTTTCGGCGCCATTCTTTCGACCAGGACTTGTTGTACTTTTTTTTATTATTTTACCCCCACCAGATCACAAAGGGTAGTCCTTCAAAACTCAATGAAACCATGGAAAAAGAGTAGAACCCCCAGTCTCTGTGAGCAGTCGTTATCAGTATTTTACAGCCACGTTGATGGTCAGATCGCACTTGATGCCAGACTTCCTCTACACTCAGTTCATTTGCAGTAAATCAGGCACTGTGTACATGGTGTAGCAATCACATTCATATACTGTGCGGTGCAAAGGCAAAACAGCAGTGCTCGCTTAGTTGAAAGTGAGTGTTTAACTGAAAATAAGTATATAGACACTGCTGTTTTTCCTCCTAAATCATCAAGAGTTAAGTAGTCACTACTGTTTTGCTGGACTACTTTTCAAGTGTTTACTTGAAAAGAACCCAAATTCAAACAGCCAGATACTGCTGTATGTGTAGCCTACACGGCTGATAGTATATAGTCATTGTGTTGTGGCCCAGCAAACACGAGACGTTGACCCAATGTTGGATCACTGTTGACAAAATAATATTATACTACTTAATTCAGATATAATACTATTTTCTGAACAAAAAGTTATAATGTAGTTTTCTTATTTATATCTCAAGATCCGTCTTTTTTTTGCTCAACCATGTAAATAAAAATAAACAAAGCTACCTGCTTCATGTATCTAGGTATATCAAATGTCATTTTGTATTCAAGGGGTTAAGACTGCTACAACGCTTGCCCGCAATCGGACCGATAATATGGTATGCTTGTGTCACGGATTGCAAACGTTTCAACGTTTTGTGTTTACTGGGAGTACTGTAGACGAAAACTACTCCTTTACCCATACCGATGTGCATGTCTTTCGGAAAGAGAGTGATCATATTACCCTGAAAAAAACACGTTTTTAATTATGAAAAATTGCGAAAGAAGTTCATCAATTATTTATACATGTCGTACAGATAAACTTTTTAAAGTCATTGAGTATTACCCATTTTCAAACATTTAATTTTCGATTGAATTGAGTTTTTTAACGCTTAACATATATGTGCAGAAAAGTGGTTCGGTACTCAAATTGTACAAAACACATAATAAAAATGACAAACTTTGAATGCCATAAAATTATTACTATTGTAAAAGGACTAGAGAATATGCTGTAATTATTGATCTAAATACGTACAATACGCAAATATTTTAGAGTGAATCGAGTAATCAATGTCTTAATTGCTGCTGTATATTAGAGCCATTCGCGAAGGTAACTTTCAACTCTAAAAGGGAGTCACTGACGAAGGTTGTCCCATGCGTGTTTCCTCTCGACCACACGCACTATAGTAGGTAGCTACCTGTGCACACTCGAGACATGACGTTGCTCTCTCAGAAACTTCCTAATGTCCTGTAGGAATTCCGTGCTGGAAACGTGGTGCACAAGACAGATAAAAAATGTTTTGTCCTGGCCATTGACCAATGGCATGAGCAGAATAATGATCAAAGGATCCGGTGGTGTAGTAGGTCTGACCGACAATCTGCCAGCTCTCAGGCGTTGGATGGTGGCTGGTCCCGAAGTGGCATGGATGATCGCCGAATTCGAGGATGATACCACGAGAGCCACACTAAAAAGACAAACACCATCACCATAGGATCAAGCGGTCCAAGTAGCATTTGTCAACGATGTTAGATAGCTAACCGCAGTAGTTGTAGAGGTGGGGCGCCCATTTGTAGATCTCTTGGTGCTAGACACCAGAGATATCATGTCACTGTTGGAGAAACAGTGAAGCATGTTGAAGCACTTGATCAAAAACAGTACTTCAGGTTTGTCGAAGAAAGCTAAATATCTAGTTTGTAAAACCTATCACAGAACCAATAACTAAAACCAAGGTACCACTGTTCAGTCGCCCATCTGTGAAACCCAAATCAAAACACAAGCAGCAAGTAACACCTCTTAACAATGACCCCACTCATTTTCACATTTGTAAATATCATGCCAAACCAGACACGGAGATCTCGATCAATTTTTCACCCATGAGAATCAAGCTGCCCTACCGTCACAAGTGGCGAATCCAGAGGGGGCGCAGCGTTCAGGGTCAAAAAACAAACAAACAACAAGAGCACACTCGACAATAGCCCGCCACCATTATTGAACTTGAAGTCATTATTGCGGCCACAAAGTGAGATTATTGACGTGAAATGCGAAAAATGACAATAAATCGGTCATTTTTAATTTTTTTTCAGCCATTATTGAACTTGTCCAAGAACTGGTTATTAGTAACATGCATAACAAATTTGAAGAGGAAACGTGAAAAACTTTTCAAGTTATCGCGCCCACAAGGTCAAATTATTGGTCAGCGTAAAAGGCGAAAATCGCAATAATACGGCCATTTTGATTTTTTTTCGGCTATTAATGAACCTGTCCGAGAACTGGCCAACTAGTAACATGCATAACAAATTTGGGAAGGATACATGAAAAACTTTTCAAGTTATTGCGCCCACAAGTAAATGTAAACGCCGATGCCGACGCCGCCGAACTTCAATTGCAATAGCCCACCTTTTTTAATTAAAATTAAAAACGACCATATTTCGGCCATAATATGCTCCAGAATGCATCATTTGAGGCTTTAGATTATACTTTTTTTCGGGGGAGCATGTCCCGCACCCCTCTAGCCTCTAGGGCATATAAGAGGCTAGCTTTACCAGCTGCACGGTAAGTATAAATTCTTGAAACCAACCCCCCCCACCCCCCCCCCCCCCGGGGTCCGCCACTGGTCACTGTCATTGGGAGGTAAGCGGAGGCTTGGGATAAATACAGACATCCTTCATTGCCTTGAAAAAGAGAGTACCTGTTATAAAGCAAATTATTGGATGGTGCAGCAATATAGTGCAGGTGCTGAACCTCGGAACAACAAAAACATTCCAACACCATAACCATTATGTATCTTATCAACTACTAGATATATATAGCCAATCGTGTGTACGTCATCTGGGATGTGTACAAGCCCGAGACAACAGCACAGCCAGAAAGAAGATAAATAAGACAAAGGGGTCCGAAGACAAGTAGAACCTACTACCACAGTTATTCCTAAAAAAGACTTCCTGCGTGAGACGAGAATCACAACCAGTGAAGGTGCAGCCATGTACGCAACTTTGGAAGCGAATGTTTTGTGCCCCGTTGATAATGCTGACCTGATCAACCCGGTCCCCTGTTCCCACAAGGGAGCTGATACCCGTCTCCTCTTATACGTGGCAAGATATCAGAAAGTGTGTGTTACCGACGTTGTTGTTCTGGCTATCGCTCACTATAACAATGTCAAACATGATGGCACAGGATCACATTTCCGCTATATGATTACTTCTTTTGATTCAAGGATGTGTGAAACTCTTCATGTATTTCATGCATTCACAAAGTGCGACATTGTTTCGTCATTCGGTGGGGGGGGGGGGGGGGAGAGGGGAGAGACAAGACAACAGCTTGGGTCCCATGGCAGTCCTACCCAAAATATACGGGCGCATTTGAAGCGCTCTTGGTCCTGCAAGGTGGGATCAATGACCAAACCATTTCAATCCTATAACGGTTTGTGGTGCTTCTCTATCACAACGATCAATGATTGTGAAAAAAACAATTGTTCATTGACAACTGAAAGTTCAGAATACTGGAGATTTTACCACCTACGAAGGCAGCACCACAGCAGCTTGTACAACGGGCCAGTTATCCGGCCATCTGCTGGACCCAGGCCCTGACTGCCTACCCCAAGGCGCTAGAAAATGGAGCTGAAAAAAACATACAGTGACAGGGTGGCAACCATTCTGGACCACATCGCCAGAAGCATGACAGTCATGATATGAACTAGTTCGCTACGGATGCTTGAAAGGCGATTGTGGCCGGTACAAATGCAAAAAAGCCGAGCTGAAATACACTGTTCTCTGTGGCTGTGATAGTGACTGAACTGATATAATATTAGGCTAATAAGAGACATGTGCACAATCAACTATCATTATAATAATAATATTCAATATTTTTTTTGTCTAACACTTCAGTATTTCTGCCATCACTACTCACTCTAGTTCAAGTAGATGTAACATATATTAGCAAGGTCATTTATGGTCATTTACCTTAACCTTTAAGGTAATTTACCTTCGTATTCAATGACCTCTGTCGGTCAACAAAGGTCAAATTCCAGGTGGATCCACGTCTGAAATAAACTTAATGGTATGTAGAACCCATACAAAAATGTCATGCTTTTATCATGGAGTGCACACAAATTTAAGAGGTTATCCGCTGTACTAAAAGCAGTGAAAAATAATTGGAGGGAGACACTGGGCCTACGGCATCAACAGGTGACCCAATGCTGTGCTAACATCCAAATATCATTTAGGTGTACAAATAGTTTGCTGGGATTTTCTACGAATTCTTATAAATGTTGATGAAAAATGTTATTAAAAATCTGACAAAAATTGAAATCATGATCTGTGGGATACACTACTTAACTACAAAGTTACAAAATTAAAAACAAAATCAGATGTCATCCCACGAGTCCCTTTAATTCATATATATATCTACATCATTCATCTCATCAATGGACTGCATTGTTTTAAGCAGGTTGCAAGGTCACTTAATTGACCTGTAATTTAAATGCAAATGCACAGCTTATCTGGAGCGCTGGATGACATTAAGAACATCGATAATCTATTTGAAAATGATGGTCACACTATGAATACCGCATATTGTAAGCACCCATGAGTGGACGGTAAACAACATACACATGTATCTAATACTTCACCAATCTTCGTCAAATACATCAGCTTCTAACCCACTAAAATATGCTTATATTGATTCAATGCTGGGCCGCGTCTGGAACGATGGGCCATCTTTGAGCCAACTTAGGCAGATATCTCCGGCATGGTAAGGTAGCATCTCGTAACAATGAGAGCGGCGCTTGCGGCTTGGACACTAATCACATACGTTGCCTAGAGCAACGACCAACGTGCGTGCATTCTTCATCGTCGGTGGCGACACAAGTCAGCCATCAACGCGTCTTCTCCTCCTCATGAAGAGTTGACCGGGTGTAATTAACAGTTGTTGCATAAGACGTATCATCATCATCATCATGCATTTTATACGACATCTTAAATAGTGTGGCATTTTATAACGGTTTAAAACAGGTATATTACGTTTTAAAACAGGTATATACAGCATTTTAAAACAGATATATGATGTTTTTTGTATTGCTGTCATTTGACGTATATATACGAACACCAATGAGTGAAGTCGACACAACAATACTCCAGTATGATGACTATCGTACCAAAGTTTTCTTTGACCTGGAGATACATATACTGTATTACTGAGTACTGTTTAACTTCATGATGACTAATAGTGAGCTTGATCAATGACGTTCAAGCAAAATTTTAATAACCTGTAGCTTGGATAAACATTCCCTCCAATCATAATATTGGTTGAGTACTTTTGATGCAATTCCTTACTAGTGTTTACGGTAAAATTAAACGTCCCGGTTTCGAACCCTGCTGTTCCCATGTGATCAATGACGTCCGAGCGAAATTTTAATAAACTGTAGCTTGGATTAACATTCCCTCCAATCATAATATTGGTTGAGTACTTTTGATGCAATTATTTACTAGTGTTTACGGTAAAATTAAACGTCCCGGTTTCGAACCCTGCTGTTCCCGTGTGATCAATGACGTCCGAGCGAAATTTTAATAAACTGTTGTAGCTTGGATTAACATTCCCTCCAATCATAATATTGGTTGAGTACTTCTGATGCAATTCTTTACCAGTCTTTACGGTAAAATTAAACGTCCCGATTTTGAACCCTGCTGTTCCCGTGCGGGGTTTTCAGAGAAGCTGCATTGTTTTTCGCTTCTTAATGTGACTAGTAGGCGATCACTTTAATGGCGGCCTTGTCGAATTAAGGTTGAGACCAGTGTATCGACGTTAATTTAGCGCAGGGCCCCGCGCTGCGAGCTCTTCACACAATCTTATGACATAGAAGTGGACGTGGCGCTATGGCTAGAGAGCCTGAGTGACTGCCTCGCCAGTTATGCATGCGTCCCAGGTGCGAACCCCGCTGTTCCCGTGTGGGGTTTTCAGAGAAACAGCATTGTTTATCCCTACTCAATGTGACTAGGCGATCACGTTAATCGTTGAGTTAAAGTTAAGACCAGTGTATCGACGTTAATTTCGCGCAGGGCCATGCGCTGCGCGCACCTCACACAATCTCATAAAAGAGGTGTTGAAACAAACAAGGATGGCTATGCTTTGTTTCAACACCTCTTTTTTTGGCCAACCCTTGAACCCCCGAAGAATCGAATTGCAAATTCAAGATACTACTTTTCAAGTTCCAGTACTCCATTCCAACCAGATATTTGCACAACAAAATGTAATTGGTAGGCCAAAAAAGAATCGCTAATCTGAGATCCTAATGTCATTATCTCGCTCTCAGCAAGGGTTCCTCTCAGCTCAGCAACAATCTCATAATATTGGCAAGGGGAAGTGGCGCATTGGCAGAGCGCCTGACTGCCTCGCGAGTCATGCATGTGTCCCGGGTTCGAACCCCGTTGATTCTGCGTGGGGTTTTCAGAAAAATATCGTTTTTTCCAACTTTTCAACGTGACTATCTGCGATAACGATTATGGCGGCCTCGTATGGACGTTGATTTCTTTCAGGGCCACGCGCTGCGCGCTCCCTCACATCCTGATAATCACGCCTCCGTGTCGAAGCAAGTCATAATTATATGTCACATACAAGCCGTTGACATTAAAGTAAATATATTGTATGTTTCGCTGAGCACGCTTGCACATATTTGAGCACTTACATTTCTTTTTTAATTTCAAAATAAGACAATGAAAAAGTCAAGTTAAAAGATACATCGCTGTGATATGCACGCATAGTGTTGTTAAGGGCAAATGACAGATAAATTTGAATTTATAAAATGTAATAATTAAAAAAAAAATTCATTCACTTACTCATGTTTATTCACCTAATCATGTTTATTCAATTTACCATGTTTATTCGCTTTATTACCACGTTTATTCACTTTATTCATTAAGTTTCTGAAGAGAGTTTTAATTTAGTGTTTATTATATTATAGATATATATATTATAGATATTATAGTTTTTTTTCATCCAAGGGGTAATGAAGTCTGTTTTAATCATTGTAACAAATATACCATCACATTGTGATCACCCCTGCACCCCACTCTTCGGCATCGTATCTGCGTACCATAGACAAAATTCCTGCAGGCGCGCCTGTTACCGGTACCGTTTGACGTCCGTTTAATTTAAAATAGCTATATACTATACATAGCGTATTCTCTGTCCAGGTATCAGCTATTTTTAATTCTGACTAATGTATATCTCTATAAGCCTATATATATATAATACCAGTTAAATGTTACTGCTCACTATCTGAGTACGTGTCTAGATGGACACAGTGTATATAGTTAAATATAATTACATAACATACAAGTGAACTGTCACTAAAAATAATAGATCATGATAAAATGTGCAAAACGCAATGTTATTAGCAAGCGATAGACGTAGCATTAAATAATGGATACATATCTAGGCCTCTAAAAACAGTAACAAAATTTTACATAATAATTATACCTACATATATGGTCATCATGGGCATACAAGCTAGTTACAGATCATTTATATGATTACGCTCATTGTACAGACCAATTAATACATCGATTTATTGTAAAATAATGTACATACAGACTAATCGTTCTGCAAAACTACAAAAGATGTTGGTGACATTTGGTTGTACTGGATAACATCAGTGTCTATACAGTCTATACAGTATCTCATTCCATATCCAACTAATATTGAAATATCCGTTATAAATAGATTATCAGGTGTGTACCTAAACGCTGTTTTGAAATATAGTAGATTTATCATAATTTATGACACATTGATATAACTCGATTCTGTTTACTTACAGACACTTAATTACGATATATGTACATGTACATATCGTATTTTAGTTTCTGTATAGCAAACTGATTTATCATGCTTAAAAGTATAATCAGAACTTTTGGTTTAGACTCTCTTTAAATAAAACATCATCCCTAGTATAACTTGTAATGCTATGGCAATAGACAAGCCATGTATATTAGCATGATTAGTGAAATTTGTGTGTGTCTGTTGGGTCAAGGTTCAGGTGTTTGGAAATATATGACGCAGCACTCTCCACACACATAAACAAATGTACATATTAGGCGTGGCTCTATGTGAAAGATTTCCCTGAGGTCATCATATAATACCTCTAAATTGTTTGACCTACCGTATCCATCGCATGTCGTGGTACATTACATACAACAACACCTCATTCAGCACAAAATTAGACTAGACAGCCAGTCAGAATATATGGTCGATTCCCACGAAAGTCATGCATATCGGCAAAAAAACGACTTTGTTGCACAGTCCTGAATTCTTCAGTTTATATCGCAGACATATGGAACTTTCACAAAAAATAAATGCGAGCTCCTAATATATGACAGTTGCAACATGAATGGAGTTCATGCTCATTATTGAACACCAGAGTAACCCTACGAATGCATATTATGTAATATGTAAATGCCACATTGTAACTAAAACTTTGGTCGCAAAGAGTACAGACAGACAGACAGATATTTTATTGACAGAAAAGAAAAGTCATTATTATTGTCTTATTTTGCCACATTGTAACTAAAACTTTGGTCGCAAAGAGTACAGACAGACAGACAGACAGATATTTTATTGACAGAAAAGAAAAGTCATTATTATTGTCTTATTTGTCATAGAAATGAAAGAGATATATGTACATGTATATACAAGATTGTTAGTTTGTTAAAATCATATGATAATATACATGGTATGACATACACAACTAAAATCATGTTAAGTGGCATTGCCAAAATAAAAACTGGGTATTTCGATAATATAAATGACTACTACTAAAAATAAATTAAAAGGCATTGCTAAGATAACATAGAGGTCTATCATTTTGTTTCCCGCACCAAAACCAGAGATAAAATAGCTACTACGTATGACATACTAATTATATATAGTAGCAAAAAAGACACTCTGGAAAGCGTAGAAACCTAAAATATTCAGGTGGTAACAATTAGGTGATAATGTTTAGAACAGTTTAATAACAGTTGCGAAAATTTGATACTGCACATAATGATTTGTAGCCAACTTCTAGTCTGCTGCAAATAATCAATATTCAGAAAATATACATAAAAAGACATGTCAAACATAATATTTTTTTCAATCCAAGGCTTAGAGTGGAAATAGCAGTTGAATATTAAAATGTAAATGGAGCATCTTGTTTAAAATCATAATTTCATAATATTTGTTGATCTAAATGTTTTTCTCATAGGTTTTAAAGGTGTATTCGTAGGGTTACAAATTTATATTTTATTGAAAAATAAAGCTATTATTAACATATTTGTTGTGTTATAAACGATTTGTATCGATAACTAACATTACTTTGTCTGCCACATTAATAAACAATCAGAGAAGGATGGAATAAAGAGTTTATAGCAACAAGATGCGCGAGAATTACGAGAATAATTTATTTATTGTTTGTCACTGAATTAATAGTCAACCTAAAAATATACATACATATATACATATATCATTCACTTGTGAAAGGTATTTGACAGATAGAGATACAATGAACAAAAAGGGTAAAACTGGTTGCTCCACGTCGCTTCAAAATGCTTATAACAGCTTTGTTTGTAGGGTTACGCTGTCATTTGTAGGGTTACTCAATCTAGGTGGCCTATGAAAAATCATCACAATACTGCAATATTGATGGATCATTATATTTTTTAGACACATGTGTGTTCTCCCGTATGATACTGCTCAATATCCAATAGATTTACCAAGCTATAATTAACTTCACATAGACCGTTGAACAAAATATCTAATTTGTCGAATAATTTTATGTATTCCCAACTGGTGAAGTCAGACAGTGATTATGTCGCTATTGTATCACACACGTTTTAAAATACCACTTGTTTTGGCTTGCTTATATATATTGTTTTTGAAAAATATCGTGTGTTTAGATAAAGGTCTCGCAATGCCAATTAAAAAATATTGTGTTATACAACATAGCAGCTATTTGTGAAATTGGTAACCCTACGAATGCACACAGTGGTGAACTCTTTTAGATGCTAGATATGTTTAAATTATTATTTCCAATATTTGAAATACACAAAAGAATACACGTTACATATATTTTTAATATGATGTATAACAAAGTATATTAACAGTAAATTATCCTTTGCATTCGTGAGTTTAAATAATTTTCAAACGTTTTAAAAACGTGTATTTTATTTTTTTGATAGAAATATTTATTAGCTTGTTGAGTTTTACACCTTCTAAGTGCTCACTATGATGTTAGCTTTATTCTTGGCCTGTTTTGCAATGAGAACAATAAATATTTTCTAATCATTTAACGTTTATCTCTTGCAGATAGTAACCCTACAAATACCTAACATTTGTGTAACCCTACGAATGACAATATCATCAGTCTCTGGTGGCTCTTCTATTACATAAGAATATTTTAAATGATATCGTCCACATATTGCCATGTCATGACATCATAATGCATCATAGATATTCAATTAACTACTGTATTCTCCACACCTACACAGTGAAATATTGCACTGTGATAATTTGCAGGATATATTAAAAATTCAAACATTGCTAACGTTTCAAGATATCTATGTTAACCACTAAAATCTGACTGTCATATACACTGTACCTTGGTTATTCTGTTAGACAAGGTGGTAAACCCCATGTCCTTTCATACAATTCCACAGCTGCCATTTCTTTATTTAAAATTCGTAGGGTTACACATATTAAAAAAACCCGTAGTGTTCAATAGAAGAAATAAAAAAAATGGTATAATTTTCCGATACGTTACCTTGCTGATATTATACATTGGTACCACAAGTGTATTCAGAGAAAAGAGCTTGTGTTAATCTGTAGTAGTATTCGTTTTATAGAACATAAAAGCGCATTTGTATGGTTACAAAAACGCACTTTAAATTATTGCACCTATTTTGCTATTACCAACATTATTTTGTGGACATGCTCCACAATGAATTCGGTTCAGCAAATAAATAGCAAGCACAGCTCAGGTCATAGATATAATGTGTAAAATATTTATATTGTGCAATATTGATTTACTCAGATATCATAACACAAGCTGTATTCGTAGGGTTACACGAGTTTTAAATTTTCAAAAAATATGGATTAAAAAAATTCAAATTTACAAAAGCAAAAAAAGTGTTGGCTATTGATTAGGTGCAGGTGCCGCGCTTCAGAATGCGTAATATAAAAGCGCTGTTTATTTTGAATATTGAGAAAATGAACTTTTTCAAAATAAGGTCCAAATGCATCACTTTCGTGGGAATCGACCATATGCATACGGCATCGTTGAGAAGGCGAGATGGGCTAATCTCAGCACAAATCACCACATCAAGCCGAGCCTTTAGGCGAGAGCTTGATTTGGTGACGAGTACTGAGATCAGCCCAATCTCGCCGTACTTAACGATGCAGTATGCATTTTCTCGTACGAATATCTATCTGAAACGGCAAAATTAAACTGTGCAGTGAAGCGAAAAGGAGAGAGTGTGAGGCTGATCTCACCATACATGTACGTCTCGTAGTGAAAGCCAACAGAATGAGGGCGATAAACTGCAATCCCCGCGAAATTAATGAATTGTTCCTTGGCCCGAGACACACCTCCGGTAAAAGTTCCATGCAAATCCGTGCGATCCGAATCATCCCAAAGATTTGGATCAAAACACCACGCTGCTAGCTCTGTATTTATTTCTGTTTCAGAATACACTGCCATATTTATGGAACATAGCATTTGAAAACGCAGAGCTCTTATCAAACAATGGCTTCCGAGTTGTGTTTGCTCATTTGGGTGATGTTGAGGTAATCGTCCCGGCAGATTTGGTCAATATTGAGAAATTCGGATGTGCTGTGCTCTAATTCAATGATGCTAATTTGTTTCTATTTCAACTGAATAATGCGACAATGGAGCCTGGTAATTCATTGGGAAAATTTAGGTAATCACCTCATGCAACATGCTACTGTTAGCTAGTAGGCCAATTGTACCATGAGATAAGCCTACATATTCCTAAAATTATTTCAGTCATGAATTATATTTCACTGTTTTTTTAGTCAAGCTTATCCTATATTATAACCGTATCATATTATACAAATATAAAGGAATAGGTAAAATAATATTTACGATTATATATACAGACAGCTATTTTATTGACATAAAGAAAAGTCATTACAGACTTATTTGTCATAAAAAATGATAGAATATATATTACATTAAACATGTTAAATTAATACGCAATATAACATGCAAACACACGTGTACATGTATATATACGTACGACTTAACAGCCTAATTAACAGCCGAGATTACACAACAGGTGGTGACATCATGGGGCAATGTGACGCTCAGAAAACACGACGTCTGTTTATTAATGTTGTCCTGCTGTCTGTTACGCTGGCCCAACATTATACCAACATTGGCTGAACGCCTTCTGTCGCTGTATAGTATCAGTTAATTGTCTCATGACTCGAGTTATTTCATATCAATCTAGAGTAGAAAATGTGATCACTTTTCGACAAACAGCAGTACTTAACAGTATACTTTTCCAGTAAGCAGTTCCTGCTGTTTGCCTTTGCATGGCACCGTCGTTAAATGATATTATAAGGCAGCCATCCTCATGTTCACATGATAACAGTAAATTAAAATACCGTGCAAACACTCCCATGGTAGTGACACAAAATGGCCACACATTTAACACAACTGCTGGCAATACTCACAGACCACAAAAACGCATACAGTTTTTATTCATTATTACATTGGACGATGTAATGGTGATTTAAGTTATAAGACGATGTGCCATACGAAATGGCATGATTTGATTCAGCACTACCACTACATGTAGGTCCATATGACAGGAGATGTACACGGGATACGGTAATACATGTAGCTTGCAGACCTGTATAACGGTATTTTCCGGAAAAATCTCGGAGTTTAAACGCTATATCAATTATTTGCAGATAATAAAACTGTGACTTGGTTGAATTTGGCTGATATAAACAAACGGTACTTGTCGTAGAGGCTAAATTAGTGAAATCGCGGAATTCCAGACTCACGACCAAAGTGCAGATGTGTAAACGAAGCCATGTTATGCACAGCGTTTAATTACGTCATCATTTGGAGGGGGTACAGGTGTCCTTGTCTACATGTACATCTCGTAAAATAACACTGTCAGCATGAGATCCTATGAGACGATGAGATGGGAGGGAGATGTTGACCAATCAGAGTTTGCGCACGCCTGTCAGCCCTGTCGTCGAACTATCCATATGATATGACAATGATTTGCGTCGGGAATACGAATATGATTTTCTACGAGTTTTAAAAATCGTGTAATAAATATTATAACACAGATCTGATGTTTTTTTAACAAATCGTGTGATCATATATTGTAATCAACACTGATATTATATTATCCATAGGATGACTACCAAACCTGTAGGCCTGAAATGGTTGAACACGCTCCAATAAACTATTCCGCCCTTCATTCATGGCTAGATTTTTACTGGGCAGAGGGGGTGGGGGGTGGGATGGGGGTAATGGACACCAAAATAAGCTGAACAATACAAACAACAAAACTTCTTTTCACTATGCTCGTAAACTCACTTAATTTACAAGACCAATTCTTAATATAGGCATACGTGGCTTATCATCTATTATTACCACGGCACTAATTATAAAAATCGTCGTCCCCAATCCATGTCTGAGATATGCCGTTGGTCCCTCATTGATCCTATTCACTGTAATGGCGCTATGTCTTCACTGCTTATCCCGGACCGCAGATATTGACGGTCGCCGAAAAATAAGTACGAGTTTCATCTGCTCCACTGTTATTTAATACCGTACTTACAATAAAGTGATTTTGTAAGTGTTGGATGGGAATTGCAATGTGGGATTTGGCGAGACAGGCAATCGGCAATGGGTGATAAATTAAATCAGATCAATCAGGTTAAATCAAAGAACAACTCAGCTGACAATTAACCACTTTTTCAAAACCACTGATCTTCATTATATAACTATGATGATGAACGTTAAAATATTTCACAATACTTTGTCCTTGTTTTTTCCATGTCAGATCGCAATGAAAAGGTTAACTTCTATATGAACAGGCATTGCTATGTTTCCGTAACCGCGTGCCCTGATTCACAATAACCACTGGACCAACACTAGTCCAGCATTGGGTCAATGTGTCGTGATTGTCGGGTGATAGCTGCTCACAGGCATACCACAGCTAGCTTTCCGTCTCTGTACAGTTGGTTCAATCCTGACTTACAAAATTGATCTCGTCAATATTGGTGCTAAGGAAATATGTAATATATCAATCCTGAATAGTTTGAGCTGCAAAGAACAATATGTATCTTGAATCCTGATATATTTACAATTTTATAGATTTAGTTCACAGTCAGAAGTGAGAAGGTGTCGAGTCCTCGCTCCTGGCGTATTGCATAATCACAGTTGGCCTGGAAAATGTGGCCGGAAAGTGGGACGTATATATGTATATGAAAGTATATGACTGACCCAGATATCGTGCATGAGATGACTTTCTCGACCAATGATGTGCCTGAGATCTCTTTCAGCCACATTGACACTGTACTGTATCAATGTCACGTGTCTGCCGTACATTTTAAAGTGACCGAGATATTGTGTGTGTGATTGGGCAGGGAAGACCATCTCGTCCAATGATGTGCCTGAGATCTACATCAGCCGCTTAAAAAATATTTTCCACTACAATTGTGGCTATGGCGTCAGAAGCTAAATTTAAGACCAAGGGTTTGCATGGTTAGATTTTTAAATGCAATATATATGATAGCAAAATATTGTATCGATATCATAATATATTTGCTTTGAAGAGTAGAATATCTGCTAGGTTCCCCCATTTTCAAACTCTCATTGTGGCAATTTCTAAAGATTATATTGGCCTAGTTTGATCCCAAGGTAGGCAGTGTTCTCAGTGAAATCTATGGGCACCGTAAAAACAGTTCCCAGAATACGTTTTGAGAACCATATTAAAACATTATTGGAATGAGTTCCAATAATGTAAAATGCAAGAGAACATTTCGTCCATGTCACTGACCATTCTAGTTAGCGACTTTTAACCATGCATGTAATTAAATATCTCCATTGCAATTAATGCATGTACACATGTCGATGCGAATTTGGTAAAGGTAGGTAGTTTTCGCACAAATGTGTAATTGGTAAAGGAATAGCTGAGTTTTAGGCTAGAGCAGGGTACTACAGTAGGTCTATTATTATAATATATGAGTAGGTGAGGACTATGAAATTCCTTTCCACTTCGTGCGTGAACAAAGGGCTCTGATGTAAAACAGATCTTGCTAATTTTTTTTTATCTAACTTCCAGTTGTCATAGATCTTGTCATTTGGCATTTCCCATCATATTTCTTCAATGCCACGCTTTAGTCTACCACTAGGCTGAAGGGACGCGACATTTGATTTGGGAGATGTTATCTACTAATCTAGTTAAATGAGAATTTATTTTATTGAGTGATTAAGAAAATTATATACATGTACTTACGTGATGTCCAGTAAGAATCATGGCAGCAAATGCAAAGGCACCAGCAATGCCCTGTGCCGCTGGGGTTTGCAAGAAAATTTTAGAATATGTATGGTTGATAACAGGTGCGATGTCATCCATCGCTGTGCTGTATGTTTTGATTGGTTCATCTGTTATCGTTTCTTCTGTCACAGAGAAGTTTGTATCATTGTTTCCGCCCATCTGTGTCAATAATAATAACAAAAACATTAAATAAAATATATTAATCTCTTTAATCCTGGTTAACCAAATCAACAATACTTATTTTTTAGGACTGATGAGAAAAAGAAAGACCATATTATTGTGTACCCCGTTATTCAGTTTTAAACAGAGTATACAAAATTTGGACTTCTACTCATCAGTTGCAAAAGTAAGAGTGAGGATATATATACCGGTATATAACTTGACTAGGAAATGACTTAGCCTGGAAATGATAAAAGGGAGTCCAAATTTACTTATTGTTGGGCCAGGACGGGGTCTCGGCTCCTCCCACAATGCAATTTGGTGGAATCTGGTGATATTTTTCTACATCCAGGCTGAAAATAGGCCGTCCAAAAGAAGGCTGGACAGGTCTCTGGCTAAGTCCTTGGGGGGAGGGGAGGCGGTCAGGGTCATATATGGACTTTATTATCTATTAACCAGTGCCCCAGATAACGTATTCACCCACAAGTAAGGGGTTGATTTTGGAATCAATGCATTGGTAATGTTGAAACCCATTTTATCACAAGTACACTGATACATCATGTATGCTTAAAAAAGAAGCTGTAATCTCATAATAATGTAGTTTTACCAAGAGGCCTGAAGTACTATATCATCCCCCGCCATAAATTAGGTTACAGTTTTTGCGGTCACAAATATTTCACAAGTCGACTTGTGGTGGCTATTTTAAATATCAGTAAAATCACCTGCACATTTTCAGATGGTGGGTGATGTGATTGTAAAATGTGAATTTCTGACTTCAATTTTTTAGTTTTTTGTGCCTACAAAAAAATTGAAGTTGATCCATGGCGGCCATTTCAGCAAAACCTTCAAAAAGTCAACTGCACATCTCCATATCGTGGGGGATGTGATTGTAAAATTTGAATAATTTCTGATTTCAAGTTTTAGAGTTTTTGAGCCCACAAAAAAAAATTGGAGTTGACCTCTGGCCGCCATTCTGAATATTGGAAGTATCTTGAAAAATCACTTGTACACTTGCACATGTTGCTAGGAATGTGATGTTAAAATTCCCCAAAAAATTGACCAAAACAATTTTTTTGAGTTTTTGCGCCCACAAAACAATTAACGTTGATCCGTGGCGGCCATTTTGAATTTCAGTAAAACCTTGAAAAAGTCACCTGCACATCTCCATATCGTAAGGAATGTGATACACGTCGTAAAATTTGAATAATTTCCGACTTTAGAGTTTTTGCGCCCACAAAATATTTTGGAGTTGACATCTGGCGGCCATTTTGAATTTTGGTAGCAATTTTGGTAGAATTCTGATGTCTGAAGTTTGAAGTCTGTCTGAAGTCTTAAAAGTAAAGTGTGAAATTCAAAAGTGTGAAGTGTGAAAGTCAGAAGTCCGAAGTCCGAAGTCTGATGTTCGAAGTCTGGCCGAGGTCCAAAGTCAAAGCACGACAAGCAGTTTTTGCGCCCACAAAAAAATTGAAGTTGATTCGTGGCGGCCATTTTGAATTTCAGTAAAACCTTGAAAAAGTCACCTGCACATCTCCATATCGTGAGGAAAGTGATACATGTCGTAAAATTTGAATAATCTCTGACTTTTAGAGTTTTTGCGCCCACAAAATATTTTGGAGTTGACATCTCGCGGCCATTTTGAATTTTGGTAGCAATTTTGGTAGAATTCTGATGTCTGAATTTCGAAGTCTGTGTCCGAAGTCTTAAATCTGAAGTTTGAAATTCAAAAGTGTGAAGTGTGAAAAGAAGTCCGAAGTCTGATGTTCGAAGTCTGGCCGAGGTCCAAAGTCTGAAGTAAGAGTTTGACGTCTGAAGTCTGTCCGAAGTTTGTCTGAAGTCTGTCATAAGTCTGAAAACTGGCTGAAGTCTGTCTGAAGTGGCCTGCATGATAGCGATCACCATTGATCAGCAGTTCTGCTGATCCTCATACCATATAGTATAATGTATTTCTTGAGCTTATTTGGTTACATATGTATGTTTGTTTTTGTTGTGAGAAAAATAAATCGTTCAAGTCTTTGAGTCCGAAGTTTGACGTCTGTACGATGTCGAACAATGAAGGCTACAATCCGACGTCTGAAGTATGTCCGAAGTCCACAATCAGAAGTCTGAAAACAGATGTCTAAAGTCCACAATCGGAAGTTTGATGTCCGACGTCTGTCCGAAAAATGTCTGAATTATGTCCGAAGTCTGAAGTACTACGTATGTCTGTTCAAAACCTGGAGTCCAAAGTATGTCCAAAGTCCAAGATCCGAGTCTGAAACCAAAGTCTGAAGTCTGTCAGTTGTCTAAGTCTGAAACCGAAGTCCAGAGTCTAACGCCCCAAAATTTAAAGTTGAAAGTCTGAAGTCGAAAGTCTATCTGAAGTCCGTTCAAAGTTTTTTGTAATTATTATAACTTTGTCATACAATAGGGCCTACCGGTATTATATATTGTGTGTTTGTAGATCAATTATGACAATAGCAGGTCAATTGTACAGAAAAGCCTGCACATTCCTATAATTATTTTAGGCCTAGTTAAATTTTCATTTCTCCGTTTTTTAAACGAGGTCTACTATATTACAATGTTATCCGAAGATCATATTATCAAAATATATAAATAGGTGAAATAATATTTCAGAATGAGATTATATAGACTAGCATTCAATTGACAAACAATATAAAATGAAAACACAGGTGTAGGCCTACATGTATTTAATATACAAACGATTAGGCCTACCTCTAATACAATTTATACTATTTATAATTATATTGATCAGAATTTATTTCCCCTAATGCAGCAAAATTTTGTCACGACACCTCCAGGATCCCAGCAAACACAACACATCGAGCCAATGTTGGGCCAATGTCGGCCACTGTCTACTACGTCGGCACAACATTGGGTTGATGTGTAGTATTTGCTGGGATAACCTGAGCCGCTGGCTATGTACCCAACAAACACGATGAAAATTGTTGGAGCTGTTAGTTTCTCAATGATGAGCCAACGACGGCGACGCTGAACTAACATTGAAACAGCATTGGTTGAAAATCTTGTGTAAGTGTTTGCTTGGCCCTAGCAAAAAAAGGATATCCCCCATGAACTGCTTATCGCGCTTTTCACGTAGCCAGATAATGGAGGCAGAATATTATAAAGACATAATTATAACATGACTCTATCTGCATAGATACAGATCCTGGAATCTATACATGATGATGTACTACTTTGTGTTTTCTGGGCAGGTGGGAAGACCATATCGTATTTCTACAGATCTGTATAATTATGATGCAGTTCTCCCAGCAAACACGAGGCATTCACCCAATACTGTTTCAATGCTGGGCCAAGGATGGCGACGCTGGCCAACATTGAAACAGCATTGGTTGAATGCCTTGTGTAGCCTTGTGTTTGCTGGGCGGTGTCACTGCGTTGAGGCCTAATGCACGTGTGGTGCATACAAGCACTCTGGAGGACTTGTTGACCCAGTGAACTGTACATACATGTAGTTCACTGGGTTGACCTGTACGCTGTTTACTGGGCCACGCGTAATCTCTAAAGGCTGACATGGAAAAAACAGATATTTAACTGTGTTTATATAGAAATCTAAAAATTGGAGCTCGTAGTGCAATGAAGAAAGTTCTTTTTAACAGACACATGACGTTAGATGGGCGGGGGCCCTAGGGTAGTGGTTAGCACCGCTGCCTTTCACGCCAGAGTCCGGGGTTCGGTTCCCGGTCTCGGCGGTTTGAAAGAAACAAAATTGCTTTTTCCCCATCCACGTGTGAAAGTTAGTATTGTGGGGAGCCTCCGTGACCGAGAGGTAGCGTGCTCGGCCTCAGACCGCCAGGGCACGAATTTCGAATCCTGTGTCTGGAGGACAGTGTCATCTCAATCATCTCACCATCCTCAGGAGGTTCTCCTGGCCCAGTTTAGCCTATATGTGCACAAAGGTGGACTAAAGCCCGATTCATTTCATGACGTTAGATATGTTCTCGGCTCAACGAATTTACCATCATTGTCGTAGAATAAATCGATACTAAAATATATTAAGCTCACACAACTGCAACAGTGGAGCTTCGCTCTTCTAAAAATCAATTGCACATCCCCATGTTGCTAGGACTATCATATGAAAATTTCAAAAAAAATTAACCAGTAGTTTTTGCGCCCACGAGAAAACGTGACGCCGGACAGAATCCTTGCGCGACTAAAATCCCCCTTCCCCTATGGGCGGTGGATAAAAAAATCACTTGCACATTCCCATGTTGCTAGGAATGTTTTTTGACGCCTGACGGATGACGCCTGGCGACTAAAATCCCCCTTCCCCTACGGGCGGAGGATAAAAAAGATATCACCCTCCACAACCAGAAGCTGTTTGTGGACATTGAAATCTTCCTAATTTTTATCCTGATAATAGGGTTCTAGCCAGCCTAAAATTCTAACGTAGGGGTGCGAGGTGGCAGCCAAGTTGTTATGGAGAAGGTGGTACCTGGAAATATGAGAATAATAAAAGTCCTAGTTGAAGATAATAATTAATTTTTGTAGAGCCCACATTACAGTGTTATTAATTTAAGGTGTAATAGTTAAATGTACATATTAATAATTTATGTATTAATTTAACCCTTACAGCGCAGTAGTCATCAGAATCTGATGTCTACAGACGTCAGATTCTGACGACTAAATTCTATCCCCGCACTGTAAGAGTAAACATATTTCCAATGGCCGTAGACCAATAACATAGGTATTCAAATGAAACTAATGATTCAAATGAGCTAACTAAGACATTTATGATGATTTCAAATTGAAAAAAACTTTGGTCTCTATGGTTTATGAGAAAGTATTTCAGAGCTTTAAGGGTTAAGATCATGACTATATGACTATGTATTAACCCTTTAACCGCCAAATTATTTAATTGAAATTGTCACCCACTTGAAGTTATTTCCACCTTAAAGGGAATTAAAATTATTAGAATTTTACAAAATGGAGGTCAATGATTTTGAAATCCAGATCTTTGTCGGGTGGGGGATGAGAACTGATTTGACTAAACACAAAATATTATGTTGGTATAAACATATTTATTAGGATCTCTATTATGTTCTATTGCAAATACCAGTTATCATGAAGTCCATACAATTCATGAATTAATACAATGGCCCAGATATATACAATTTTACTGATCAATTATAATTATGATGTACAATGTTATTGATACGGAAATTTCACTTTTTAATTATTAAAGCAAAGGTTCCAACACTAATATTGTGGATAAAAATAAAATACACAGTGCTGCAGCACATGTCACCAGTCATGAGTGGTCAATCAAACTAGGTCAGTTGAAAAGGTATTGTGTACTCACAAGTTCAACACATTTTTTCATGTGGGTACTGGGTAAGGCCAGTGTTTTTTAAATTAGTTGGTTGACAGAAATTATTATTTGAAACCTAGAGCAGAGGCCGGGAAAAAAAAAAATCTAATTTTTTTTTTCTAAATACTGGTCTACTTTATCGTTCACTAACTCGGGGTCGGAGGAGCTAAAAAAATTTAGTACTGGTCAACTTATTTTTCTATATAAACTAGCGGTCGTCTGGTAGAAAAAAATACAAATCCAAAACTAGCAGGCTGTGAAGAAACCTCTTTTAATTAAAACAATCTTTGTTCATCTAAATCTACTTGCAGGTTTAGCTATTCACCGGCAAACACAGGGTCGGCGGCAATAAAAAAATACGTTTTTTCAATTTTAATTTTTTCGGATTTTGCGTTTTCGTGTCTTAGCGGTTTTGTCAACCAACTAATAAAAAAAAAACGCCTAATCAAACAGTTTATGTGATAAGCTTGAAGTAGTTCTGATTTTTAATTGATGTATAACATGAATTGCATTTCTGCCTTTGTTCCACTTTAGCTTGAAACAGTACAAGTAACATATAAACTGAGCTATTTTGTCATTGTACACTTTATTATTTCAGAATCAAACAAGTGAATTTTATATTATGTTGTTAAAAAAGGTTTGACAACTTTTGCATAATCATGAATAATTTCAATTCATGATGAGTCTGACCAATATGTGCTTAAAAACATATTGAACTACTACTTAAATTGTTCATCTCAATTTCTCAAAGTCAAATCTTAGTGAATCATACAGTGATAATTATGTCCATAATTCATTTGCTATTTTTTGTTTACCTATGATTACTGAAATGCTTTCTACACCAAATGCACAGAATTTCTAAACAAAGTGACATATTTTAGATAGGTATATGTACACGTATGTTAATTACTGACATCAATAGGCTAGACATAATGGAGGTTACAAATCATGTGGTGAACATCAAACTAAAGTTCATTCAAGTACTTCAAGATTGATTTTTAGATGGGTCAATTACAAATTTTTAAATAAATTAAAAAATTGGCATTGATCTTTCTCACATTGTTTTTAAATATACAATTACCTAGATTATTAACTGATGGGAACAATAAAAATAGCTAGCACGGTGGCCCAACAATAAACTAGCATTTGTTTATCGCAGGAATGGCTGTATGGTCATGGTGGTCAGTTCCATTGTAAATTTGGTCAGCTTTATTGCCCCACTGACAGAGACTGTTAACCATGTGCATCTCAATGTGAATAAATAATATAGAGATTAATAAATATCATAGCGATGTAACCATTGAACGAAATGTATACATGATGATATATAGCAATCCCCTGGAAGACTGAGATGGTCAACCTCAACAGCCTAATTAGCGTGATTTGAAGAACAAAGTGATTGGCAGTGATGGTGTTATTCCACAACAGATCAGTCAAACAGTCAGTAAACTAGTGTTAGGTCAACGTCTTATGTTTCAGGGAAAAATGTGGTTGACAACGATAATCATGGCAAAACATCTCTCTGTTTGCTTTTCTATCACAGGTAGCCTGCGGTGGTTTCCTGTCACAAGTGTCTAGTTTAATCAGTTAATAGCCTTCTCTTTCTCAAGTCTTGAATAATATTGTGGGTACTAATTAACACAGGTTTATCGCTACAATTTAATATCTTCTTAATTTATCGGAAAACATAGAGTAATAGAGTCACGGTTTATTCCAGGAATTTGCGAGTGGGGGTTCGGAGCTCCCAGGCCCACGTCTGTGACTGTGATGCATCTGCTGCCAGTTTCACCTGCCATCACATTGATGGAAAATGTGCCAGAAATTTTTTCAAATATATGAGACCTTCCAGTTCCAAGGTAAATTCCAAGGCTATATTCGAACCAGTATTTATTAATGGCACATTGGTACAGTTAACAAAATTATGGTTCAGATTGGTGTGGGGGGGGGGGGGGGGAGTCCACTCCAGTCCCTCCCCCTGGAATAAACACTGACAGTGGTATATTGCATACAAAGTTATAGTTTTTATCAATGTCATTGACAGCAATAATGACTCAATTTTCCGCTGGATTACAATAACATGCGTCTCGCTAAAATAAGTGTAAATATATGAGCTGAAGTTGGGATGTGGTTTGTAAAGACTGCTCAAGTTTTTTTCTGAAATTCAAAACCATTGAAATAGATGCTAGGTACATTTTCAAAGTTTGGGGTGCAGTTTTTTACCAGGATACGGTTACCGGTACTAGCAGGTAAAAAAACGGTACATGCTATACAGATTAACTCATAGAATATTTTTTCAATCAGGGTAGTCGCCATATTAGGTCAACTGTTTACCAGCAAACAGTGCTTGTAAAGTTTTACTAAAATTGGTTCTGAATTGACCGAGAAAACTCAGATGCCAGGGGTGATGTGATTCCAGGTATAGTGTATTGCAACAATGCATTTCCAGGGGTGGGCTGGAGAAAGAACACCAGTCGCCACAAATCTTTACTTTTTAGTGCTCTAAATGGTCAATTTTAAATAATTGCATTGCAGACATTTTGCTTCGACGACTTGCCCAACTCTGATTTTTATAACATAATTTTATTGTGACCCTTCCCACTCCATATTATTTTGGTGAGAAACTACAGGGTTTGCCTCTTTTTCCTTGTTTTAGCCTGGATATATTCGAGCTTGGAGTTGACAGAGATATTCCTATCCCGAATATCTTCGGGATAGGAAGCTTTGGTTGAAAAATCTTTATTACTTTGAGAGTAAACTTATGTCCCATCCTTTCGTATTGTGGTGGTAGGTGGCCAAATCCAACTATGTAAACGTTTGCAATGACAGCTCATAGACTGAAAACAGTGAAGATGTCTGATTCTGAAGATGTTGTTGAACAATTTTGTTGAACAAATCAATTACCACCTTTACTCCCACAGGCTTCCACAGTTGTCAAAAGCTTTCAAGACCAGCATCAATAGCCTTATTTCAATCAAATAAAATAAAAAATACCACACCATTTTTATCCCTGCACCAAACGACTGCAGTTGCAGTTGAGATGACTGTTTAATTCGTTAAAATTGTTTTGTTTAATTTATTTGCACACTTAGCACAATGACAATGTCAATGATCATGACATGCCATGATACTACAGACATGTCAAGTCTCCCGCATTGGCTGGGAAACACCCTCAATTCACTTCTATCTGAAATTTGCAACATTGGGGTCACAACTTTTGGACGTTTTTATAATTTATCTCAGATTTTGATCTAGCACAGCATTATTCTGGCTCAGTGAAAACAGTTGAATGTGGTCAAATATTTATTTTACTTCTCTAGAACTAACTGCCGACATGCTAAATAGCAGTCTGCAGTTAGTCTACTGCAGTTACTATATGGACACCTTGTTTACGGAATGACGGGATACCTGAATCCCAATGACTGCAATTATAACTCTGCCATACCAATAGTCACTCTGTTATATACTAATACAAGAAAAAGGCAGTGGCTAATCGTACGTGATTCTTTCTCAGGGTGTTTATACACAACAGGAGTTGACCGTCATACAGTTAACGTTGCCGTTAGCGACGGTTTAATGTGAGGTTGGACTAGTATCGCGTACCGTAAACCGGGGCTATTTTGCCGTCCCCGGGGCTATATTGCCACCCCCTTGGAAAATTGATAAAATCCTCTTGTTTTCAATAAATACCATAACATGCATAAGTTAATAAAAATAACTAAATTATCATAGGTTAGACTATATTCTGTGAAACACAGTGACGTCACACGGTGAAAACAAGGTTTAATAACACCCCTCCCCCCATACTTCATTCTGTGAAACGCAGTGACTTCACTTGGTGAAAACAAGGTTATATAATACCCCTCCCCCATACTTCATTGTATTGGCCAGCTCGGTCAAAACAAAGGAGGTCAAGGTCATTGAGTTTCACAGAATTGTAGGGACATTTTTTATGTCTATTCACAATTTTTTTAATAATATTTTTACACCTGAAAAAAATATTAGTGTTATTTTTTACACTTTTTTTCTAAATTTGACAAATTCTGGAATGGTATTTATCCATTTTATTAACATACATATTTTTCTTCTCTTTTATGATATTTGAAAGGTCCTTAACACATAAAAAAAATTTATTGATGAAGTTTCAATACTGAGCCTGTTTGAGCACTTCAAAGTCACCGGGGCTATTTTGCCACCCCACACAGGGGCTATTTTGCCACCCCTTCAAAATGGCTGCCAGAGCCTCGTTTTCGGTCCGATATGAAAACAGACTTGGCCACTAAACTCACTGACCTCTAAAAACTATATACAAATTTACATACCAGGTTTGAGGCATTTTTTTTAATAATTGAAGGAAATTCTTGAAATATAAGTACTTTTTTACTAAATATTTTATAATTATATCTGTATGGTACATTTACCTGATCTATGTAATATAATAAATGGATTGATACAAATCATTTGTCTACAGACTGTTCAGTTGATTTTCATTCGATTAGCTGCTCAATTATTTATTTTGAATTTAAAAATATTTATATTGCAAACTATTTTTATTTGGATTCTAACAAATGGTTTAAATTTACAAAAAATGATCAAAATTAGCAACAGTGGCAAAATAAAGTCCTATTAATGGAGCCTAAATACAAACTATGCTAAGTATGCAAATACCTTACACAATCACCCTCATTTATGACACTTTATATTCCCACAACAAAAAGCAGGTTTAATAGAGCTCTAAATAATATCTAAATAGGGTGGCAAAATAGCCCCGGTTTACGATACTGTTCTTGTTCTGATTGATATGCTCCTGTTCCGGCGTGGTACGTGTCTTCTTGTCATTAGGCAATTAGTCTACTTATTATGATTTATGTTGTGGTGTATTGTCATTCAGTGTGAAGTTTCATCTAAGTTAGTTACGGCTTTCTGTGAGGTTATATTGAACAAGATAGGTGCATTCTCTGATTTTGTATCTCGGACGTTTTCCTCAGTTGAACTAAGATTTCGCGCGTGGACGGACATGTTTCGTCCTCTGTTCGGACACGAACATTTATCGCAGTTCGTCTTAATAGTACTGCATCGCAAAATGTAGACAGCGCTACTTGCCTCTGGGCAATCATCATCATGACTATTACTTGATTTGGCTAACGTTATGATTTGCTGGTGGCTTTATATAGACTACACTGACATTAGCCTGTGCAACAGTCCTCTCATGGCTCTTTTACTGACAGCCAATTTACGATAGAGACGCAGTAGTGCTAACTTTGAAATAAAAAAAGAGTGAGAATCCAACTCTGAAGGGTATTAAAATCGGGAGAATTGATGCCGCAGCCGGTCACAAGAGCAGTTGGTGACTTCTCTCTATGATTTTTAATATGAAAGAATGATTGTCAAATTAATCGTAAGTTGGAAAAGTCGGGAGAATCATGAGAGACCAGTAAATCGGGAGATCTCACTCCCAAATCGGAAGAGTTGGCACTACTGAAGACAGAATTTCTGTCTACATTGACATGGCATCATCTCCTGGTGGACTTCTGAATAAATTGTGAATACACCTTGCTTCATCTTGTCTGATCTTTTGCGTTGTCTTCCTGAGTGCTTCTACCATTACATATATAGAACCAGTGACGCTACTTCTCGTAGATTGAACTAGACTAGTTCCTGGCCAGCACGAGCGAGGGCCTAGAATCCGATTTTGTATCTCGGACGTTTTCCTCAGTTGAACTAAGATTTTGCGCGTGGACGGACATGTTTCGTCCTCTGTTCGGACACGAACATTTATCGCAGTTCGTCTTAATAGTACTGCATCGCAAAATGTAGACAGCGCTACTTGCCTCTGGGCAATCATCATCATGACTATTACTTGATTTGGCTAACGTTATGATTTGCTGGTGGCTTTATATAGACTACACTGACATTAGCCTGTGCAACAGTCCTCTCATGGCTCTTTTACTGACAGCCAATTTACGATAGAGACGCAGTAGTGCTAACTTTGAAATAAAAAAAGAGTGAGAATCCAACTCTGAAGGGTATTAAAATCGGGAGAATTGATGCCGCAGCCGGTCACAAGAGCAGTTGGTGACTTCTCTCTATGATTTTTAATATGAAAGAATGATTGTCAAATTAATCGTAAGTTGGAAAAGTCGGGAGAATCATGAGAGACCAGAAAATCGGGAGATCTCACTCCCAAATCGGAAGAGTTGGCACTACTGAAGACAGAATTTCTGTCTACATTGACATGGCATCATCTCCTGGTGGACTTCTGAATAAATTGTGAATACACCTTGCTTCATCTTGTCTGATCTTTTGCGTTGTCTTCCTGAGTGCTTCTACCATTACATATATAGAACCAGTGACGCTACTTCTCGTAGATTGAACTAGACTAGTTCCTGGCCAGCACGAGCGAGGGCCTAGAATCCGTCCATAGCAAAAGGCAACATTATCACAGCCTATAAAATTGGGAATTTTTTTTACTAGACTTACAGGTCCCGTAAAGTTGCTAAAGACATCAAATTTTTTTCCCGGACAAGAATGTTTCAGTGACAGCGATTGGGATCTCACTTTCCTTGCCGTTGCAGCCATTTTTCTGATGATTAACCCTTACAACGCTATATGTACAGACGGCCGGAATCGAGTAGGCCTTCGGATCCCATACATGTGCGTTTGTTTACATACATTGTCATACCTCACGTTTTCAGGCCACGATAGAAGATGTGTAAAATTGGTGGCCAGCTATTGGACATAAACGATGGCCCCAAATATGGATTATAAATTATATATTTGTGCATGGTTATAGTTTTACGCTCACAGACCATCTAAGTGCAGGCATACCGGCGAGCCAAATTTTACGATGTTGTCTGTGGGCATTCGCTAGATCAACTTTGGAAAACAAAGTTCGATCAATGTTTCTCATTGCCAGATTTTGTGCATTGTTCTCAAAATGATATTCTTTCATCCCGCCGAGACGCACATATTTTACCAATATTCAACTAGTGATCAACCAGTGTTTGTGAGAAAGGCGTCCGCCATTTCCGGAATTTGCCGAGACAGTTCTGCTGTATTCTGGGACATCGCTACAACATCGAACCATAAATGTTATCCGACGGGTCGGGCAGGTGACTGTCAATTTTAATCGGACATTACAAATTTATTCTAGGTGCGGTCAGACTTTAATTTTATTGGCTGTTATCATATCGTGATTCGCATTATACACATACTTCCCCATGGCCATGAAGACCAAAGCGCAAATCTTCTCGCTGGTTGTAAACAAACAGCAATTACAACGCTGTTTTGACAGTAAATAACTGTTGAAATAAAAAAATTCTTTGCTTGGATGCACAGAAGTTAAATGCTCTCGTTTCGTTGAGTATTTTTCACCGTACGTAATAAGCACATTGTGATTGAAATGTTGCTTTTGAGTATAGATGGACACGTGACCCTAAATTGATATGGCTTGCCCAGAATGCAATGGGTCACTGATGGAACTACTATTGAACAATATTCAGCCTACACAGACAGTGGTCTTCTTTCAGAAACGTTACATATATTCTAGTTATACTTATAGGCTAGTAGAAGTAACGTTAGTACTAGTAGGCCTATAATCTGTCCGACGGTGGAGGATGATCCAAAATGAAAGTTAGCTTTTCGGTATCCAGTCAGTCAATTTTCAGGCGATTTTCATGAAATTTTGTAAACCATATTTTCAGGTAATTTGGCATCGATCCTGAAAATTTTGTAAAAAAATAATGTATATATAGTTGCAGTCAAATTCCACCAGCGTTGTGTGTTTTTCGCTAATTTCCTAGTCAATTCTTGATCAATTACCATGAAATTTTGAAGGCATTATTTGCAAGTATTCCGGCACCTACCCTAAGCAATTTGTGACATTAGAGTGAGTATTTCAAAAGTTAGACCATTTGACATGTAGGCCTAGTAGAACTTCGGGATTAAAGCTGAATGAAATCAATGGGCTTATAGAGGAGCATCATAAATTGAAATTTACTACATGTCAAATGGTCTAACTTTTAAACTACATATAGCATTTTTTCTTGAAATTTTCAGGGAAGTTGCCGTTAGACTAGAAAATACTGCTTGCCAAATTTCATGACAATCGAATAAAAATTGTGTGAAAAATTAGCGAAAAGCATGCAACGCAAAAGTGACACATTTAAATTGACTTTTACTTTAGTTCAAAAGTTATACCATTTGAAATGTAGTAAATGTCTATTTATGACGCTCCTCTATAGACCTAACATGTGCGTTACATGAATTGCGTTAAATGTCAATTGGTCTAACTTTTGAAATGCTAAATGGAATTTCTCAAAATTTTCAGGGTTGTTGCCGACTAGATAATAATGGTTACAAAATTTCGTGACAATCGCTTGAGAATCGACTGACTGGATATCGAAAAGCTAACTTTCATTTTGGACCATCCTCAACCCCCCTGTCCAGGCTCCACCGTCGGACAGACTATATAGTAGTCTATAGTCTATAGATCCTAACGTTAGAATGTACGAAAAAAAAATTATTGAACAATTTTAATGTAGACTTTATGACTATGTGATATTCATGGGATATACTATTAGTAGGCCTATAGACATACTCACATAGCCTCATAGACATAGTCCTATAAGGCAGCTGATAAGTATAATTATAAGTGTCACTCACTCACTGTGATTGTGAATAAATCACAGTGACACTCACACAGTCGTCACTGATATTCATAATTAGCTATGAATAATTCAATAACGTTAGGCTCTACGTTATTCGTTAACAGGTTAACGTTAGGCCTATCTAGCCCTAGACCCTACTGTCAATGACAATTAATTCAATTGACTTTTTTTGTGTGATAGATCTAAAAAAACATGAAAAAATAGATAGATCTAAAAACATGAAAAAACATAAGCCTGATTATAATATGAAATTAAAGGTGTGGTCAACTGTCAGAATGCAATAGTGCCGTGGGTAGGCCCAGGCCCTATTCTATAATAATACTAAATATGCGTTTCAACCGGAAGCCTTATAAGAGCAAGTTCTCAAACCACAGCAACTTCATATATACTTGAGCGACATCTATGAGTTAATAATTCAAAGCAATTTGCCATGGCCCCTAGTTGGTCGCTGGGTTGCAAACAAACTGACTGTATTCAGGGGTCCCCACAGTGCCGGAAATGCCGGCATGCCGACCTGATGAATTTTATGCCAGCCAGTATTAATAGGTCACATCCGGCTGTTATACGCGATATGACAAGCAGTGGTCAACTTATTCTCAATTCAGTTCATCCAAAATTGCAACCTACCCACACAAGACAAGTGGTTTGAGAACGAGGGCTCACAGACACAGATACAAAAATGTAAACAAGCTAGTCCTATAGCCTGTCCAACGGTGGAGAATAGTCCAAAATGAAAGTTAGCTTTTCAGTATCCAGTCAGTCAATTCTCAAGCGATTGTCACGAAATTTTGAAACGATTATTATCCGGTCATTTGGCATCAACCCTGAAACCGCGAAGTTCCATTGAGTATTTCAAAAGTTAGACCATATGTAATGCAATTCTGAGAAAAAAACGAAATGAAGTTATTCATGTTAATGGGTTTTATGTATGTTATAGAGGAGCGTCATAAATAGACATTTACATGTCAAATGGTCTAACTTTTGAACTACACAATATTTTTTCACGAAATTTTCAGGATTGATGCCAAATGACTAGAAAATAGGGTTTACAAAATTTCATGAAAATCGCTTGAGAATTGACTGACTGGATACCGAAAAGCTAACTTTTATTTTGGACCATTCTCCACCGTCGGACAGACTATAGTATAGCCATAGGGCTAGGCTATGTCATCCTATGCCATGCCCATGCCCATGGCATGGCCCATGGGCCATGCGGCCATGGGCATGGCCATGGCTATGAGTATGACAAGACATTTTACCATTCCAAGTTATGTTTGCTTTAATTTCGATTGAGAATAAATTATTATTTCTGGTATTAATATAGGGGCCTAATATTGGACCACCGAGTGTAAGCTACGCCGTGACACCAGATAAATCACCGAGGTATGAAAAACCAGCCGATCTAGACTAAAGTTTACTAGTCTATTACAGGCATCTTCCTTCCGTGCTGACTTCCATCCTGGAACTGGAAGTGGAAGTCGGTCTACCGTCATGCTCACCTTGACGAGATTGTTATGCTAGTGCTGATGAGATCGATTTTCAGCTTACTTTGCTGAGCTATCTCTAATCTTGTCAACTAAAGTAAATATTATTGTGTATACATCATGCTAATATTATCAATCGAAATCCAGCTGTCACATATTATTGTCCTGTCAAAATAGGATTTTTCCCAAAATGGTTTGCAGCGCGTGCGCATGCGTCACTGTTATTTAGATTAGTGACGTTTGCTAATTTCCGGTATCCTGATATTGCACTAAAATAAGGCTAAATGAGTAAATCGGTATAGATTTGTCACTATTATAGTCTATTTAATATTATGGAGGTTCCTTTAATAGTGAAAGTATATTTACCACCGGCGGACAAAAGCCCAATATTTATAATTTGATAGCCGTGTCGTCCTCTCCGAAACCTGCTCCAGCCACTGGGTCTGCCAATGGCTGGGGTTACATATTTGGCACAGTGCTCCATTAGGGTATCCCACACATCATGATTTTATTTTTTACGGGATTTTTAGATTTTTTAAATATTTTTTATCCACTATTTATGAATCCGACTGTAACCCAAACAAACTTTTTGTATACCTAAACACCTGCTAAAGGACATTTGAATGTTCCTACAGGATTGGGCAACATGTTATTGCCGCCGGCCCAGCGTTGAGCAGACATTCAGTGCTGTGGGGGAAACCCCCCTGATCAGCCCGTTCCCACAGCAATTAAGGGCGGCAGCTATTGATGTAACTATGTGGTTACTTTAAACATGCCGTCCGATATGGTCAGTATTTGCCGTCTATATTGTGGTATGCTGTTAACAAACTTGTTTACATGACAGTATATGTCTTGGAAATAGAGATTTTTTTTTTAAGATCAGTAGGTTTTATATAGCTTCATATTAAACTTTCAAAATTGACAAAATTGAAAATTCTCATCATAAGGGGCAGCTTTAATTTCCCAATACGTTTGCACAATAACTTTCATATGCTAAACTATTGTCTTGAGATATATACGAAATTCCCGATTTCTCATTTCGGACATGCATGTCTGAAATTAGAAATGCGGGAATTTCTTATGTCATAGTAACGTGAGTCCTGCACTTTTTATAAATATTTTACTATAATTTGACGAGATTATGTATTATGGTAATTACAATTTTTGTCACATACATATACTCAATAGGGGGCCTATAATATCGCATCATTTTACATCGATATAATAGGCCTAGGTATGCGACATCGTTTGCGTTATAAATATTAGTGAATAAAACTATTAGGCCTATACTACCGGGTACATTAGAATATTATTATAATGTAATGTTAATACAATGTATTGAATATTTAATTGAGTTAATTATAGACTCTGTAATTAATTTAATTATAGACTGTAATCACAGGAATCAATGTCAAAACAATTGGACGAAGATGAGGGTTAATATTTTTTTTCAACATGTAGGAAATATGAAATAATCAGCCATACCGGTACTTTATCTCAGTTGTTTGTAATTTTATTATTGGATTTAAAATTATTTATTCAAACGTATTAGATCTATGTCAAGTCAAAATGAGTATATAATTTGAGTGTTAGCCATATTGTGTTACTTTGGTAAAAAGGGGACAAAACATGTATAAATGATATAATCATTGTTAAAGGGCATAATTATTTACATATTATTTATGAAACAATTACATAATAATATTAAGATATATTTATATCCACTGCAGTTATTATATACTTATAATGTATTATGCTGTATTTTTTTACTTTAATTTCTATTTTAATTTCAATTGTTTGTTAGTTTATTCATGTATTTATAAAATGTGATGTCATTTAAATTTTATTTATAACGTCTTGAAAGTCAAAATTAGCATATTATTTCAGCCTTAGCAAAATTTGTTTACTTCTGTAAAACTAAAAGGGTACAAAACATATATAAGTTACATTGTCACTTCATAATTATTTATCTATTATTTATGATAGAGCTATATATATTAATTATATATTAAGATATTTATATTCATTGAAGTTACAATATATTAGGTTACTATATGACTATGTATTTTTTGATTAATTGTATGCCAGCTTGACATTTTGTTGAAAGTCAATAAAACTATTATTATTATAAACTATTCGTTGTTATCGTAACTGAACAGTGTATAATTGCAGCGGTAACCTCACCACAGGGGGCTGAGTATAACCTCGCCACACCTGTTATATCCGCATTATTTTTAAAGTTTAATCTCTACATTGAACACGTCGACTACTAATATTATTATTTATTAATGGATTAATTATTAATATGGTTTTAGTGGTGTAAATATCTATATAAATATAGACTTATGTGAATGAAAAAAATGCACAAATATGACAAAGAAAATAAGTTTTAAATATTAGGCCTACAAATTTACTTTGTACAACAAGTTAATATTTTAGAAAAATAATTCATGTCTAATATATATTAACTCTTAAACCGCTGAAGTAAAGAATTCAAATTTTGACACACTTAAAGTTGTTCAAGCTGTAGAAAACTACGCGTATTAAACAGCTAATAAAACGAATTAAAGCGACCGTAGTCACGCGGTTAGCGGATTAAGGTGGTAAATAAATCATGTGTAGTGGCAACAACTCAGGAAGGTGATGACACTGCTCAAGACGAGCTCAGACAAGTGTGAAAAGACACGCGAGATCGAAGACAATGAGTAATACTCCTGTCTCTGATGGACGTGAGTGTGCAAATCGCGTAGATTAATTAATTAATTAATTAATTTTCATCACACAATGTCCATTTGGTACTCAAAAGATATCTAATGATCCCAAGAATCCATTAATATCAATAAGTGATCTAGCCGTCCAAAATTTGTAAAGTTATTCATGACCGCGATATAAGTCTACATCGGTTATCATCAAAATCAACATTTCTAGAGCGTACACCCTCACTTTTCATGATCCAATATGGTCATATAAATATATTCTGCAAAAAAACGAGTTTACACACATTGTAGTAATCCTAGTGGGTCGTCCTCATGGAGGGATTGGATTCATTGCTAAACACCGCGAAGACATAGTATATAGACCAATAGTAATTGACTCAAATAGAATAACGGGTGTTCAGCTGATTTCTAATGGACAAGTTATTTTAATTCTGTATGGGGTCTATATGCCAAATTTTAATGGTCAGAGTGATCAGATTGAACCCTATAGTGAGACCCTTGATATTTTACAATCCACAATTGATAACATATGGAACCATCGCCACTGATGACAGTAGGTGATATGAATGCTGCCCTTCCTGAGGCACCTGAAATAAACAGACATTGGTACAGACCGCATCCTTATAATAAACACAGCTACATTTTGTATGACTTTTTAAGAAACAATGATCACGAACTAATGGTCTCAAATTTTAATTTTGATCAGGATGTTTCTTACACATATTTGAAAATAAATACATGCACTCTTATATAGATCATGTTTTTACATCAGCTCGTGTCAATGACATGGTGACACACTGCCACATCATGCACGATTTACCAGCAAACGTTAGCGACCATTTTCCATTGCATTCAACTGTTCAATTATCAATCAATGAGTCAAAAGTACCTAATAGTGTATGTGTTAATAATCTCCCAAACTATCCCAGAATGAACTGGTCAGATACACGATCATGTTCACGGTAGGGGAGGTCGGGGTAAGTTGATCATAGGGGTAAATTGATCCAACCCTCCCACACCATTAATAAATGGACAGTTCCATTTTTCGCAGCGACCTCCTGACTACCAACAACACTATATTTTATTCAGCCATGTTGTTTTGAAGAGCAGCAAGGAGACACATTTTATTCAGGTAAAAATAGTTTTTTCACCTCTAAAAGTAAAAATTAGCAAGCAGACAACATCTTCTCTTTAGCATTTGATTGTAGCAATATTCAACAATGAAACGTTGACACCACACAGGTTACCAATTGGCCTTTAAGCAGGTGAAACTGTTTTAAAATTGGATTCATAGTTTTTTTTACATTCACTGTGGGCATGCCAGGGTCATGATGGGGCAAGTTGATCCACACAACTTGGGGCAAGACGTGCCACGGCTCAGCTTACCCCACCATGGATCAACTTGCCCCAGATCTATATTTATGTGTGCATATCTAGGCTTAGTTAACCGACTTTGCCTGTTGGAGCTGAGGGACTGTAGGAGTTAGAGGAAGAGGAGCAGAAGGTACAAGAGGAGGAGGAAGAGAATGGGGAGAAGGAGAAAAATAAGAGAAAGATGAGAATGTCGACGAGGAGAACCAAGATAGCGGGAAGAAGGAGGAGGACGACGAAGAAAAAGATGACAGGACCATAAATGGAAAGAGCAGGATGGTGAAGGGAAGAAGAGAAGGGGAAGAAAGAGAAGACAAATGTAGAAGAGAGGGGAGAGCAAGAAGAAGATGAGAAGGAAAAGAAGGAAGGAGATACAGGGAAGAGTAAAGTGAGAAGAGGAGCAGAAGGAGGAGAAAAAGAGAAAGATGAAGAATGAAGTGGATGAATAAAAGAAGAGCCAAGTAATAGTGTGAGAAGGTGCTGAAGGACGAGGAAGATGAGATGGATAAGAGGGAGAAGGGAGGGGGCGGAATACGAAGTGTTGGGGGTAAAGGAGGAATAGGAAGGGAAGAAAAAGGAAGTTGAGGAGGAGAAAAGTGACGTCTCATCTGACGGTATAGGGGTAGTATTAAAGAGCAATATAAAGAGAAAAATGACTCCCCCCTCTTTATCTTCCAACTTATTTTCCTCCCATTCCTCCTCCTTATCCTCCCCTAACTTCGCTTTATCCTTGTTCTTCTACCCTCTTTCTCATCATGCATCTTCCTTCTCCTCTTGCTCCGCGTCCTTTTCCCTATTGAGTATTTCCCTATTGAGTATTTTTCTTTATCCTCTTCTTCTATTTTCTCCGCTTCCGTCTCATCTTCTTCCACTTTCTCCTTCTTTTTTTATTATTTTCCTTTTTTTCTGATCTTGCTCCTTCTCTTTATTCTCTTCTACCTTCGCTCTTCTTCATT